>PVLC010013531.1:20669-41501 GCA_004027655.1 Graphiurus murinus | reverse complement strand
AGGAGGAGGAGGAGGAAGAAGAGGAGGAGGAGGAGGAGGAGGAGGAGATGGAGAGGTAATCAAGGCAATGAGAGAACAAAAAGAGAGGTAATGATCTGAATGTCTGGGAGCCAGGAGCCCATGAGGGCTGATGCCTATGAGAAAAGGTCTGAGGCCCAGGCAGGAGTACGGACAGTGGATGTGTATATCTGGTGGGCTGACTTGTTCAGCTTCTGATATATGACTTCCTCAGTCCAGTGAAAGGGAATGTATGTGCTCTGGAGTTGGAAGTTAAGTGGATAAATTATAAAGAGAACAAAACTAAAATACCAAGGGAAGCCAAAGTGAAACTTGTTGGCGGGTTAAGAAATTTACTGGCAATGTTTTTATATCCATCCATCTTCTTTCTTCAGAGCCCAATCTGAAAAATATGCAAGAAGGTAGGTACAGAGGCTTCTCACCTTCAGAGGGGTGCTCTAAATAACTACAGCTGTTTGGGCACCTGCTGAGAGTTTTGTCCCCAACCTGCCCCATGGTCTAGCTTCAATCTGCACCACTGAAAGTTCCATGTAGACCCTACCATCAGCACTTAGTCACCTGTGTCCTCAGTACCACCCATGCAGCACTCATGCCAATGTGTACATGAAAGTCAGATGGCATTCAACACCAACTAGAAAAAAGGAAGAATGCTTTCTGGCTTTCCAACACTGTACTGCTACATGGTTGTACTACTGGGTGGACTCCAAACTACTTGAGCAACAATTCTGAAAGGGTATATACATTGAGAGTTGGGGTTCAGTATTGGATATAGGTCTAATGGGACATGTCTCAGAACTCTTCTCTTGATTTTAATCAGTCCCAAATTTATATAAGTGATTCAAGTGAAGATGTACAAGGTCATTTTGTCAAATTTGCTAATTCTAGTAGTCTTGGGGTGGAGGGGATGTAGCCATTGTTAGTTCTAGTACCCTAGCCAAACTTAATAAGATAACTTTTGAAAAGATCACCTACAAAGCCATTATGTTTTTAAAATAAGTTTATGCCTCTAATCAAAGAGCTTGAGCTTAAAGAAACTCGGAAGAAAAATTTCCCATTTGGCCGACTCCAGGGCTCAAAAGGGGACCACCAATGCGCTGTGACTGCAGAAGTAACTGTCACAGTAGTTGGCTGCACTGTCTGGAGTAGAGGAAATAATAACTGCTCTTCAAGCAGATAATGTACAGAGCCTTGAACTCAGCTCTGCACCCTACACTCAAATAGGGCTACATATATGAAGGTATGTGCAAAGAAAAGCATCGGGATGGGTAAAGAGGGAAACATGTACAAGAACTGTTAAAATTCCTGGGGAAACATGGCCAGCCTCTTGAGTTTTCTGAAAGTCTGGCCCAAAGAGGAGGGATGATGGTTTTTCTGCTTGTAGGCCCCAGAAGGAAACTGTAAAATGAGCTATTAGGTTACAAGTTAGAATAAGAAGTTGGCTACCAGAAGGCTGGATCTTCTGGGTTTTCTGTGACCCCTAATCCCCCGAATAGCCAGGGCTGCTTCATGAGGATATTCTAGCTGTGAATCCAAGGAAGCTAGGTGACTAGAGGAATAAGTGTCACGGATCCTGTAGCAGTCCTCTCAGGATCCAAGGAGCCTTGTAGTTATACTGTTGGTCATTCATTCATTCATGCATGCATGCATGCATGCATGCATGCATAACTCTTTCCTGAGAATTGAAGAAGACCCAGATCCTGTCAATATACAACATCCTGGCCAGAGGGCTTCCTATAGCCTCAAAATGAGCCCTAAGCCATGCATTGGTAGGCCTGCACTGGGAGCAAAGAAGCCTTGGTGCAGAGTACTGTTCCTGTTAGCAGCTTTCTATACTGCAGATGGAGGCCATATGTCTTCAGGAAAGCTGGGCCAGCCCAAGAAAGTACATGGAACCCCATGGGAGCCATGCTCAATCCTGTGCCTGGAACTGAGCCATGTCCTTAGCATCATTTGCACCATGGTGTTTGCAGCACCCCCTCCTGCCTGTTACCAGACCCACAGTGGCATTTGGTGGCGCCACAGGCAGCAGAGACATAATGGGACCCTCCCTCAAAGAGGTATGATTCACTGAGGGTGAGAATGGCCAGATTGCAATGATGCAAAAGCCTTGGAGATGAATTTGCCAATTAGTGTAGGAAAGAATGAGGCCCCAGGGGCTTCAGATCCCTGTATTTGTCTCTTCTCTTTTAAAGCAGAATGAGATTTGGAGGCATCCTGGAGTCCCTCACAAATCAGGAGAGTCATGGTGGGCCCCTTGAGACGAAGCTGTCAAGCTACAGTCAGCCTCCACACTCCTTGGAATTAAACTGGCAAATTCATCTATCATGGAGGAGGCAGATTTGGTTACCAGTGACACTGTGGGAATGCAAAGATGTGGAGCCTGCTTGTCAGTGTCACTCTCTGCAGGGCTTCCCTCTGCCTCCTTCTATGCTTGGGGCATGTGGCAAAGGTAGTCACAGTCTCTTGTCCCATACTTTGCACCCATAACTTACTGCATTGCTCAGGCTGTAAGCTTGGTATTGTGTGTCTTTGAGTTGTGGGCTCTAGTTTTGCTTGGGCTGCTGGCTAGCCCAGGACACCAAGAGCTTTCCCGGTGTCCTTCCTCTTGAACTAACCTATGGAACTAACGAGCCATTTGGACACATTGCCACAGATCTAAGACTGATTTCTCCAAGGCTTAGACTCCCCATATCCAGATGGCCTGGCTGGATGTGCTGTCACTGGCTGCTCTGAGGTGGCTTGGTATTTCTGCCCTGCCTGCAGAGGCCATTTATCAGCATGATGATATATCTTTAATCTGCAGTCTGAGCTGCCAGCACAGCAATAGCCATAGACAGAGGCGAGGAAGATTCGTAGCTCATGTTAACAGGGAGGCCTTTATTGTGACTAGATTAATAATGAAGGAAGGTGATAATGAGGGCACCTTTATGATCACCATGAAGAGCTGGCACTGCTTTGTGGTTCTGCAGTGTGAGGTACTGCATTAAGAAGAGGCAGGCAGGTGAAGAGAGGAAGCGAGTGATGGGGCTGGCAGGGTGTCAGGCTACAGACAGGGCTGAGGACCTTCTGGGACAAGCGGAGGTCCCCTTACTGATCTAGCATTCAGGGCCATGCCCAGCCATCCCTTTCTTACCACCACCATTGCTATTACCACCACTGCTACCACCTAGGCCATCTCTAGGCTCCCTGTACCTACCAGCATGTGCCTAGTTTGCAGGGTAATTCTAAAAGACTCCAAACCCTTCTGTTAAGGAAGGATGACAGAATGGCCACCAATAAAGATTTAGATGATTTAATGGTCTTTTGGGGGGGATTAGTTGAGGAAGACAAATTGGGTGGAGGTGGAGGTAGGTGGGTATGGGGTAATTTGGGTTCTACCTTCTGAAGTAGGTGTGTGGGGAATAGACTTGAAGCTGCTTCTGGATTCTGGAATCATCCTTACATAGGGACACATGTCAGAACATTGGAAGCTAAGTGAGTGATGAGATGGGCTTCAGAAAAATGCCACAAGATGTTTGTGATGAGCTCCAATATTTCTTCTTCCTTCCTTTGGTACTAATGTTAAACAAGAGTGAAGGCAAGAGAGAAAGTTGCCATGGCAAATACCTCCTAGATGAAACACAAACAGACTTGCCAGCCAAATTAACCAACCAGTCTTGGAAGGTCTGCCCAGCTGAAGAGAGAGCCAAATGTCAGCTTCTTTTCTGGAAATAGAACTTAACAAAACTTCTGGAAGGGGCAACTCCATGGACCATTTTACTCCAGCCTGACTGTATAATTTGCTTGACAGCAAATAGTGGGAGATAGGTGGGCAGGGATGCATTTAGGAGCAGAATCACTGTTCCTAAAAAGAAGATGTTTTTATAACAAATATTTATGTTTACCTATTTAAATTAGTGTGATCTCAAAGACCTGGAACTCAGGCCAGAGACCTTGTAGCTACTTGAAGAGGGCATAGGCCCAATGCTTCAACACACAAGCACAGGTAAAAACTTTCTCAACAAGACTCCAAAGGCACAAGCAACTCAAAGGAAGATCAATACATGGGATTGCATTAAACTAAAGAGTTTCTGTGCAGCAAAGAAAACTATCAAGAACCTCAACAGAGAGCCCACAGAGTGGGAGAAAATTTTTGCCAGCTACTCCTCTGATAGAGGACCAATATCTAGAATATACAGAGAACTCAAGACCCACAGCTAAGAAAACAAATAACCCAACCAAAAATGGGCAAAGCATCTAAATAGACACTTCACAAAAGAAGAAATACAAATGGCTAGTAAATGTATGAGGAAATGTTCAACATCATTTGCAATCAGAGAGATGCAAATCAAAACTACCTTGCGATTTCACCTAACCCCAATTAGAATGGCAATCATCAAAAACACAAACAACAACAAATGCTGGCAAGGGTGTGGAGAGGTGGTAACCTTAATACATTGTTGGTGGGATTGCAGATTAGTGCAACCATTTTGGAAAACAGTATAGAGGCTCCTCAGACAAATGGGAACGAACCTACCATATGATCCAGCAATACCACTTCTGGATATCTACCCAAAAGAATGGAAACCAAACTATCAGACCGATGCAAGTGTATCTATGTTTATAGCCACACAATTCACAATTGCCAAACTATGCAACCAGCCAAGATGTCCATCAACAGATGAATGGATTACAAAACTATGGGATATATACACAGTGGAATTTTACTCAGTCATCAAGAAGGAAAAAATCATGTCATTTGCAGGGACATGGATAGATTTGGAAAACATTATGCTAAGTGAGATTAGTCAGTCACAGAAAGTAAAAAATTGTATGCTCTCCCTAATATGAGGAAGCTAGGGAGAAAGTGGGACATCAGAGGGACTCTAGATGAAGAAACAAAGAAACTGAAGGTGATGGGGAGAGGGGAGGGAAGCACCCTAATGCACGTGATGTACTTTCACAATCATATCAAAGTCCATCACTAAACTGAACTTGATAAGGAGGGAGGAGGGAGGAGGGTGGGAATTGGGGAAGGATTAAATGAGAAATGTGTGCATGTATGTCTTTACCAGCTTGTACCTAACAAAGATGTATGAATACAATGCACCAATAAAAAAATTAGTGTGCTCATGGTTCTGGACTAAATGGTTTTCAAATTTCAGTTCGACTCTGGGATTCTCTCATTATATTTTGTGATAATAGAGAATGGATAAATGGAAATGTGGGTTACATTTTCCTCAACTCAGTTAAAGTCTGTGAGAAGCCAAACTGTTTAGGCCTTGAGGTAGCAATCCATGCACCATCATTCTCTCAAAGCTTATTTAAATTGTACAAGGTACTGGGAAATACTCCTCTGTTTTTGCTATGCTCATCTTACAAGTTTGAGTCTTGGAAGGAAGGGTCCAGAGCTTGGGTAGCACCTTGCATAGGGCTGCCTGCTCAGTGGTCTCATTGAAATGCTTGGTGAACAAGTAGGTGAATGAATTCTCAGAGCCTTATGCCAACCACTTTCTTTTCTAGAAAGTTTGATCATTTCTCTAAACATCTTCACCTCCATCCACCGGTGTCCAGATTAGCATGGGACTTGCAAGAGCAAGGCTGGTGGTGGTGGCAGGATGACTGAAATTCCATGTCTATGTCATCAGTTCACTTAATTTGTGGTTTTTTTTTTGCTTTTAAAATTATTTTCTTATTGAGGCTTCCACTTTTTCTCATTCTGGCTTCTTTGAATGTTTACCCTCAGATTTGCACCATGCTTGTGATTGAAATGCTTAGGCCCTGACTCCAGTCCTCCTTGATTCCACAGGTCTGCATCTCAGCTTGGCTAGCCAATCCAGACCTGCTCTGACATCCCACACCTAGATGGGCAACAGCTGGCCTTATCCCCTGCTCATCTCTTAGCTTCCACTCTCTACAATACAGGCTTACAGGCAGCCTGTGCTTAGGACCTATTTTGGACTTTCAATTGAAGTGATTCCAGGTGATTAGTGTCTGGTCCCAGTTGCATCTCCCATCCTCAACTCTACAGAGGCTGTCCTCCAAAGACAACTTGTGTCTTCCAATATGTTGTCTTTGCACCTGCCTTTTTTTCAGTACTGAGTATTGAACCCAGGGGCATTCTACCTCTGAACTACACCCCCAGACCGAATTTTATTCTTTATTTTGAAACAGGGTCTCACTAAGTTGCGGAGAGCCTCACTAAGTAGCTGAGGCTGGCCGCAAACCCAAATCCTCCAGTCTCAGTCTCCCAAGTACTGGGATTACAAGCGTGCACCACCATGCCCGGCTTCCCAGCCCTATTTTTTATTCTTTATTTTGAAACAGGGTTTCACTAAGTTGCGGAGGGCCTCACTAGGTAGCTGAGGCTGGCCGCGAACCTGGATCCTCCGGTCTCAGCCTCCCGAATGCTGGGATTACAAGCGTGCGCCACCACGCCCGGCTTGTATTGCTGTTAAAATGGAGGAAGTATGTGCATATGCAGAAGAGGAGAAGGAGAAGGACAAAGAGAAGGAAAAAGAAAACACAATGCCTGGTGAATCCACTGTGGGTGCAGGAACATTCTGGAGAGCCTATTGCTTCCTTAGAAGGACTGGCACATCCCTGTGGGTGGAGGAAGCTAGCCAGCTCTCGTCCTATGTATTAAAAAGCATACAGTCTTCACATTAATCTCAGCCCCAGCCCCAGAAAACAACTGTGTCCCAGGAGAAAGGCTGCCTGTCCAAGAATGAGTGATTTCCGGACCCCCATATACAGTGGTGACTTCACACTTAATCTTCATAGGTTTCTTGGATTACTAGACTCCCCTGTGGATGTTGAGCCTTCATATAGTCAGAGCCAGGTTCTGGGTATGGGCTGTGGGGTGAGTATGAAAGAAACAGGAACAAAATGCAATTGCTGACTGGAGGGGCCCTAGCTTAAGTGAAGGACACAGAAGTACACATAAATAAGGGAAAAGCAGGATGGAGGCCTTCTCAAATCCCATCTCAGATTCCTGGGGGATGACATCACACCCTGCTTGGGAACACAGCTGTCTTCACAGGGCAATATATCAGCAGCTGCTTTCATAGAATCAACTCAGCTCCTTTCTGCAGAGCATGGATTGGCTGGGGCAGGCCCTGTTGGCATATGTGGGCCCTCTGCAGAAGAGGCTCACACTCTGGAGCTAAGACATCATCTCTCCACCTTCTACCTCCATTGTCAGGGTGAAAAGAGGGCCCAAGTCTGGATCAGGCACTGGATTGGCAAAACAACCTCCAAGTGAAGAGTCGATTGAAAGCCGGGTGTGGTGGCACAGGCTTGTAATCCCAGCATTCGGGAGGCTGAGACCGGAGGATCCGGGTTCGCGGCCAGCCTCAGCTACCTAGTGAGGCACTCCGCAACTTACTGAGACTCGGTTTCAAAATAAAGAATAAAAAATAGGGCTGGGGGTGTAGCTCGGAGGTAGAATGCCCCTGAGTTCAATCCCCAGACCCGAAAAAAAAAAAAAAAAAAAAAGTCGATTGAACAAGCTGAGTAGCCTCAGGCAGTGGGAGGGGTCTCTGCTTTGAAGTGCTTTCAGTTTTCCTTTTTGTCCTATCTCTCCCAGTGTGCCCTCCCCACATCCAGCAGAGCTGCCATCACAATCATTTCCTCCCTTACTGTCTCCTCTTGCTGTCAGAGGGGCCCCTTCAGCCCTACCACCTTCCTCCCACCAGCAGGAGAAAGGCCCTTCAGTAGCCTGGCAAAGAGTGTGCAGGAACCCATGTGTTGCCTCTCAAGGCAAGAGCATAGAAACTCTTCAGAACTGCCCTTCAAGCCAGGTGCAGTGGCATAGGCCTGTAATCTCAGTACTTGGGAGGTTGATGCAGGAGAATGGCAAGTTAGAGGCCAGCCTCGGCAACTTAGCAAGACTTTGTCTCAAAACAAAATAAAAAAAAGGGCTGAGGATGTAGCTCAGTAGTAAAGTGTCCCTGAGCTCCATCACTACTACTACTACTACCACCAAAATAATAATAATAATAATAATAATAATAATAATAATAATAATAAGAAGAAGAAGAAGAAGAAGAAAAACTGCCCCTCGTAGCTTGTGCCCTGTAGCTGCACTGCCCGGATGCTCAATTTTGTGCGCATGTATGCTTTTAGGTCCAGGTGCTTTGGGAAATGGGACTGTGAGAAGAGCAACTCTGGGAAACCAGGAGTCAGAGCTGGAAAAGCCAAGTTCTCTATTGCCTGGAACTTCAGTGCAGCTGGCATGTCAGTTGTGACTGTACATGGAACACTGACTGTAATCCCAGTACTTGTGAGGCTGAGATGGGAGGATCACAGGTTCGAGGCCTGCCTCAGCAATTTGGCAAGACTCTTTCAAAATAATAATTAAAAATGCTGATGTGTAGCTTGGAGGTAGAACACCCCTGGGTTCAATGCCTGGTACCACAGAAAAAGAGAGAGAGAGAGAGAGAGAGAGAGAGAGAGAGAGAGAGAGAGAGAGAGAGAGAGAGAGAGAGAAAAGAGAAAAGAAAAGTGGAATACTGAGTGGGCCTGCTGGGTGGAGCATTTATAGCCTCTGAAAAGCCTACTAGGTACCACCCTTCTGCAACCTTCTCCCAAAGGCATAGGTGTCCTCAGGCATCCCTTCTAGACTTTGTCTTTGTTCTCCAGGCTCTTTAGCTGGCATGTGATAAGCCCTGACAGTTTCCTTCACTACAACACTTGAAAGACAATATTTGCTGTATTGGCGCTGAGTCTGAGTGGTGGGTGTGTGCTTTCTGCCACTGGAAATGTGCCTTCTACTTGGTTTGGGTTAATTAAAGCTCTCAGAGGCATACAGGTAGGGCCAACTCTTGTGCACCTAATAGCAAGAGCCTTCTTCACAAGTCACTAGGCCACATGGCACGCATCACTAGTGTACACACACACACTGTTATGGAAGGGAGGGAGGGCCCTTGCTTCTGGAAGGGAACCAAAGGTCTCGGTTAGACTGAGGGTCAGAGCATAGACTCCTGGCTCAACCCATCTGTATCCAATGCTCCGCCTATTTTTCCTATAAACCAAGGACATAAGCCTTAGATGAAACTAACCCTGCTGGTTTTCAAACTCTAGAACTACGAGAAAATAAATGTCTATTGTTCCTTTGTTATGGCAGCCTGAGTAAACACAGGCATCTTGTTTAATGTTAGGAAGCCTAACAATCACAGGGTGGCTGGTTAACACAGATTCATGAGTCGAGTACAGTACTTGGAAGGCTGAGACAGGAGGATCATAGGTTTGAGGCCAGCCTCAGCAACTTAATGAGGCCCTCTGCAACTTAGGGAGACTATTTCAAAATAATAAATGAAAATAAAAATAAATAAAATAGGACTAGGGGTGTAATTCAGAGGTAGAATACCTCTGTATTCAAGCCCCAGTAACACACACACACACACACACACACACACACACACACACACACACACACAGATTTCACCTAACAATAATCCCACTTCCAAATGCATCACATTGTAGGGTCAAGCTTGAACAGGTGAATTTTGGGGGACACAATTCTGCACATTGCAAGTAGCAATGGTGCTAATAATTTCGAAAGTCCAACTTAGACCCTATGCTGTCTTCCTGAAATGTTCATGGGGTCTTGGTTCCAGCATCCCCCATGGATAGGAAAAATCTGCAGTCTCCTATATAAAATTATGTTGCATTTGCATATAATCTATGCACATCATCCTGTATACTTTAAATTATCTCTAGATTACTTATAATACTTGATACAATGTAAACACCATACAAATAGTTGTTATAGTGCTAACATGTATGGGGAGGGAGAAGGGAAGTACAAGAGGAGGTGTGGGGAAGGAAACAGACTAAATCATGGTATATGCATAAATGAACAAATCACTATGAATCACTATGAATCTCCCTATCATATACAATTATAATGCACCAATAAAATTAGTAAATTAAAACTAGTTGTTATACTGTATCATTTAGAGACTAATAGCAAGAAAAGGGTCTGCATATGTTCAGTACAGACACAATTTTTGGAATATTTTGATCAGCTGTTGACTCCCTAGATCTCTGAGACTCAGGGGCCTGTGCTGTGAAGTAGACCTGAGTAGAGGGCTCTGTGGCCCAGTCCCAGGATAAGGGGTATAGAGATGGGGACCATCAGGCCTTCTTCGGCCAGGCTAGTAACACTCTTCTCTACATAGCTCAAAGGTGTGGGTGGGGGGCACCATTACCTTGCAGAGGGCAATTTACACATCTTGCTTAACAGTAAGGAAGGACAAATCCAACAACAAATGCATTGATAATTAGTGTGGAAATTTCAAGGAGAGACAGGAAGATATCACAAAACAAAATTTATTAAGTCATCTCCCTAAACAACTTGTTTCTTCTCTGCAAATTCAACTTCCATGGCAGCTGCCTCAACTTTCCTCTCTCCTTCTCACCTTCTTTACCCTCTCAAGCTAGGGTCCAGATCGAGGATTGATCCACTGTAAGTTCTCAGTCAGAGACTGCCTCATGCCTGGGAAAATCCAGGACCTTTTGTCTTGCTGTCTTACTCCATAGGCATTTCCCTTCCTGCTGCCAATGGGACTACTGGCTCCAGGTATGGAGGTGCAGTGTGGATACAGAGCCTGTCTCTGTGGTCTGGATCATAGTGGAGGCTGTTTCCATGGCTCAGGGCCCAGTCCCTGAGTTTGCAGAACACTATGTTGGAAGGTTCTCAGTCAGGGGTCATTCATGTTGCAGATGGGAGAATTCAGGCGTGGGAATGGGGAGGAATTTCCCCACAACAAAGAGGAGCAGCAGGGTAGAGTAGGTGCATCTGTTTACTTTTTAAAAACAATTTTATTGGTGCATTGTAATTATACATCATAGTGAGATTTAAAGTGATACATTCATATATGCACACATCATTTGGTGTATTTCCCTCTGCATCTCACCTGCTTCTTCCTCCTCATTCCCGATACATGTTAGTGAAATTGATAATGATACTTTTGGCTCACTCGTTTATGTGTGTGTCTGGTACTAAGGATTGAACACAGGGGTATTATACCTCTGAACTATACCCCCAGACTTTTTTTGGTGTTGTTACTGTTGTTGTTTTGAAACAGGGTCTGGCTAGGTTGCTGAGAGTCTCACTAAGTTTGAGGCTGGCCTTGATCTGGTGATCCTCCTATCTCAGCCTCCCAAGTACTGAGATTACAGGTGTGCACCACTGTGCCCAGCTCTTTAATTCACTTTTGACTCAGCTTAATTTAGGGTCTTGAATGAATGCCCTTATCTATCTCCAGATCACTGTGAAAGTGGTAAGTGATACAATCTGGGCTTTCATCATTCAGAGGTACAAATATGTTGGGCAGCAGCAGCTAATCTTCTTACAGACCCAGCTTCTAACCTGCTGTGTCCAGAGCACCTTCCAGAAGCAGAGCTAAATCTTCTAGCTTGTAATCCGATCTAGCCCCTCTGCTGGACTCAGGGCCCAGCAGGCTTCAGACGGTCCTGGAGTGAAATATGGGCCTGGAGACAGGAAGGGATGAATATTGCTGAGGTGGCAGGAGAACGAAAGGGATTTATTCTGTTGGGAAAGTGGGCTTGGCAAGGGACCTGTGGTTTCCTGCTCCCAAACTATTCTCAGACTCTTGGTTTCTTTCTTGGAATGGGCTGGCAGTACAGCGGGGTGGAAAAAAGCATGGTGTTGGGAGTCTGGAAAGCTGGACTCTGGTCTTGGTTTGCCTTCCACCTCTGAGTGCGGCCTTAGGCATGACCTAACCTCTCCCTGGGCCTCTTTCCTGTCTTCCTAGTGAGGAGAGTCAAACAGAGCCCCTCACAAACTGGGGTGGAGAGCAGTAAGAGATGGGACAAACAGCAGCCAGCTCTGTCCTTGCTCACGCAGCTGCCAACACCAAGCCACACTCTTCCAGACTGTAGTCCAGAGACAGGAGGAGGGGCCCCAGGCCTTTCTGCCAGGAAGGGATTTAGGGAAAACCTTGCCCTGTTGGTGCACCGATAGTCCAACAGCAATGAAATGGCATCATATGACAGAAATAGGCAGAAATCTTAGGGAATCTTTTCTAGGGGCTGGAAGTCATGGTCGGAGTGACCATGGGAGGAGAGACTTCTGGCTTTTGGCTCTATTTATCTTCTTGCTCCCAGATGGATCTCCTTAGCTCTTGGGGAGAGGAGGAGCTGTTGCAGCAAGCAGCTCATTCTCTACATGTGCAGAGCTGCAGCAGCAACTCCCACTGTTGCCTCACTGTCCCTCCCAAACCATTCTTTCTTTGTTCAGCAGTTAAGTGATTTTATATTTATTTCATTATTTTAAATTTATATTTGGTCCTTCCTTCCTTCCTTCCTTCCTTCCTTCCTTCCTTCCTTCCTTCCCTCCCTCCCTCCCTCCCTCCCTCCCTTTCTTTCCTTCTTTCTTAGATGGGGTCTTGCTATGTTGCCCATGCTGGTATTGAACTCCTGGGCTCAACCAATCCTCCTGCCTCTGCCTCCTGGGTAGCTGGGTCTAGAGACACATACCACTGCACTCAACTATTATTTTGATTTTTTGAATTGACATAATATTTGTACATTTTATGAGGTACAATATGATGTTTTGATTCATGTCTAGACTGTGTAATGATCAAAACAAGGTAATTAGCATATCCATCACTTCAAATATTTATCATTTCTTTATGGTAAAAACTTAGAAAAATTTCCCTTCTACCTTTTCCCCTGTTATTTCTAGTCACCTTGCCATGCAATAGCACAGCAGAACTTCCTACTCCTATCTGTAACACAGTGCCCATTGATCCAGCTTCCCCCTTTCTCCTTCCCCTACCCTCTCATTCTCTGGTAACTGCTAATCCACTCTCAACTTCTATGAGTTCAACTTGCTTTTTATAATCCACATAAAAGTGGGATCATGCATTGTCTTTTCATGCCTGACTTATTTAATGTGACATAGTACCCTTCACCTACAGGTTCACCTGAATTATTGCAAATCACAGAGTTTCATTTTTTGTGTTTCTTTTGGCCATGCTAGGGATTTAACCCAGGGACTCATGCATGCTAAGCATGTGTTCTACCTCTAAGCTATGTCACCAGTCCACCTTTTTGTGGCTGAATAATATTCCATCATGTATATATACACATTTTCTTTGACCATTCATCAATTGATGGACATTTACAGACAAAAAATAACAAATGCTGGTGAAGGTGTGGAGAAAGGGGAACTCTTAAACACTGTGTGGGTAAGTTAGTACAGCCATTATGGAAAACAGCATTGACGTTCCTCAAAATGGTGAAAATAGAGCTACTGTACAACCTCATTACTAGGGATATAGCCAAAGGAAATCAAATTGCCATTCAAAGGGACACTGCACTTCCATGTCTATTGGGGGGCTATTCACAATAGCCAAGATATAGAATCAACCCATAATGCCTTTAAAATGCAAACAATTTTACTGCCCTGTTCATCCTCCCTCCTCCACCCATGGATACTCATTGAGGGGAGAATAAAATTCACCTTTATTATCCTGACCTCCAAGGCTCCCAGTGACCTGGCTCCACTCACGATGCCAACCTCCTGGGCTGTCACTCTCCTCTCAGCCCCCATATGTCAGTCCCATAGGTTTTTTTCCTTAAATTGATCAAACTTGAACTTTTTTTTTTAGGACGTTGGAACTTGCTTTTACACTTGCTTAGAAAGCTTTGCCTCCTAGATAATTATGTGACTGGTTCTTTATTTGTTAATCAGCTGCCAATCAAGTGTCACTTCCTTAGAGAGGCCTTCTCTGAACCAGTCAAACTAGAGTAACTGCAGGGCTATGAGCACATTGCATTGCTCTGAGCTTTTTTCCCCCCTTGGAGCACCATGGCACTTGTCACTCTCTGAATCATCTATGCATGTGTATTTGTTTACTTGTTTATCGTCCATCTCTTTCACTTGAAGGTAGGCTCCACTAGCCAATCTCTTCTCTCCCTTGATCTTGTAATCCCAGTGCCTGAAACCCAGCAGTCATTCAGGAAATGTTTAGGGAGTAAAAAGAATGAAGGAAGGAAGGAAGGAATGATGTGCAGAAGTTATCCATAGAAGTGTAATGGTGAGGAAGGCACAAGTATTTTCCTGTAAATGAGTGAAAATTTGGCCCAACCAAAATGTCTGTTCAAAGCTAAGCAACTAAGCAAATCAGTGACCCATCCATCACTCTTTCTTGAAGATGAGGGGAATCTCATTAGAGAGACAAAGGACATACTTGATGAAATGCCACATCATCCTCCAGGACTGGATTAGTCTGGACAAGATACAGGAATAAAGCAACTATGAGGAGCCCTGGTAAATATATATGCCCACTCTGACAGTGCTTCTCCTTCTCAACGATATGCTCTCATTCTGGAGTACATGTTTCCACCTGCTTCTGATGTTGGAGTCACTGACAAAGTTGGTGTTTGCTGAACAGCCCCCCAGAGTACTCAAGAAGTTCTTAAGAAGTTGAGTTTTACAGTCAAAGAGGTCTTGGGTGGAATCCTGCCTTTTCTACCTTGTAATGTTGTCCTTGGTAAAGCGATTCACCTCTTCAAACCTCAGTTTCTTTCTCTGTAATTTGGGGATAATAGGAATAAGATCCATTATGCAGGACTCTGTGTGAATTAGGGGGCTGATGTGGGTACTTAGTGAGCTGTGCGGCTTTTTCTTGGGTCTTTAGGAATCTGCCCAATTTGTATTTCAGCAATTGCTTAATGTTCTGCAAGGAAAGAACTATTGTTATTTCAACTCTGTAGCCTCCTTGTTCCCAGTACAGAGCTGGGCACAAAGTAAATGGTATCATAGGCTGTCACCCTATTTGGGGATCTGATGCTCCATAAGGAGAGGCAGAGCTATTGGCAAAGGCTGGCACATTTGAGTCTATAAATGTATGCGGTTGAGGTAGTGGGCACCATGCCTAACTCTAAGGGAATAGGCAGGCTAAGCATCTGAGCAGGCAGGATGCACTGTGAATATATAATTGTCTCCTTTGCAGTTCCACAGTTCCAGTGCATAAAGGCAATCCCAACACTAGACCCTCAGTGCTTCCCAGAATAGAGTCACAGGTAGGTACATGTAGTTACTTACTCCACCCTTTTACCAACCCAAATCACTTCTGAGGGCCTAGCTCACTAGCCACTGACCTAATGGGAACGAAGTGGGCCAGGAAGCCATGGATTCTGTGTTCTTAATCCTTGGCTTGGCACTCTGAAACCTGGCCAAAGAAAAAGACAAGGCTCAGGCAAATATGGTTGAGGAGAAAGGGTTGGTCTGGGGTAATGCCAGATTGAAGATCTTGCCTATGAGGGATCCAGAAGCAAAGCTGAATGCTCTGCCGCAGCTTGAGCTACCAATTACCATTCAATCAACTCAGCATCACTCAAAGAACAATATTTAAATTGATTTAAAAACAGTTTCAAGAGATGCTTCCTTATTGCCTGACATGGATGTAGGGCTGGCTTTGGAGAATACACTCAGTCCATTGAAATCATCGCTCTGAACAGCTGTACTGATTATGCCCTTAGTAAATATTGGTATGTGGGCAAATTGCAGAGCAACATCCAGATTTATATACCCATACCATCCACTCCAAGCCCCAGCCAGTCCACAGCCATTCCTGTGATGAAACATAGAGTAAGTCATTCACTGGAGCCCATTAGGTTGGGGGAAAGTATCCATCAAATACACTAACATCTAATGAATGAATTTAAGACCTGGTAAGACATTATTCTATTGCTTATTCCTTCTTTCTCTTGTATCTACCATCTCCTTCAGATTTGCATTCTTGCCCAATGATTATCCTTACCTTCTCCTCTTCACCACCAAACTTTTAAAAAAGTAATCTGTCAGAGCATGGTGGCACACACCTGTAATATTAGTACTTGAGAGGCTGAGACAGAAGAATCACAGGTTCAAGGCCAGCAAGTGGTAATTTAGTGAGACATTGTTTCTAAATAAAAAAATAAAATAGGGCTGGGGGTGTATCTCAGAGGTAGAATACCCCTGGGTTCAATTCCCAGTATCATACACAAAAAAGTAATCCATTCTCACTCCTTCCTGAAGTCACAATAAAGTTAACACCACTACTGTCTCTGTTCATAATTGTTCTTTCAAAAACTTAAAGTGATTATGGAATAGATTTCTTCAGTCTTTATTTATCATGGATTCTTGGTTCTTCAGTGATTTCTGCAGGCTGTCAGTGACATCATGCTTTTCACCTAGATCATTACTACTCTCTCCTTAATGGGTTCCCCCTTCTCTTAAAAGTTGTTGTTCCCCAGACTTCTTCCTTCCACATGTTCAAAACTGACCTCTTCCAGTGTCACAATCTCAATCAATCCTGCATTAAGAATTCAACTGGCGCCGGGCGTGGTGGCACACGCTTGTAATCCCAGCATTCGGGAGGCTGAGATCGGACGATCCGGGTTCACGGCCAGCCTCAGCTACCTAGTGAGGCACTCCGCAACTTAGTGAGACTCGGTTTCTTTTTTTATTTTTTTAATTTTTTATTCATACATTGTAAGCATACATCTTTGTTAGATACAAATTGATAACAATATATGAGCTCACAATTCTCATTTGACCCCTTGCCCGAATTCCCGCCCCGCTCCCTTGCCCTCCCTCCCTCTCAAGTTCAGTTTAGTGAGTAACCTTGATATACATTAGTGAGCCCCCTCCCCCCATCCAACCCCTTCAGTTAAATCAACTTCTTTGCTTTCGAGGGTCTCTCCTTTTTCATCTGGAGACCCTCCCATACCCCATCTTCTCCCTAGCATCCGCATATTAGGGAGAACCTATGCTTTTTCACTCTTTGTGACTGGCTAATCTCACTTAACAACATAATGTTTTCCAGTTCCTTCCATTTCCCTGCAAATAACATGATTTTGTTCTTTTTTTTTTTTTGTAGTTATTCATGCAATGTAGCATACATCTTTGTTAAGCACAAGTTGTTAACAACATATTTGCACACAATTCCACAATTCTCATTTGACCCCTTCCCCAATTCTCACCCCATTCCCTCGCCCTCCCTCCCCCTCAGGTTCAGTTCAGTGAGTGACCTTGATATGATTGTGTAAGTACATCATGTACCTTAGGGTGTCCCTCTGCCCCGTGCATCCACTAGAATTAATTCAACTTCTTAGCTTATTGAGACTCGGTTTCAAAATAAAGAATAAAAAATAGGGCTGGGGGTGTAGCTCAGAGGTAAAATGCCCCTGAGTTCAATCCCCCGTACCGCAAAAAAAAAAAAAAAAAAAAAAAAAAAAGAATTCAACTGGCAAAACTAAAATTGGGGTGTCACCCTTTACCTCTCCCCTTTCCTTCTGCCACCTCCCACTGCCTGTCACTTAAAACTACTGCACTTAAAAGAGAGGCAAAATACTCCATGTGGCCTACAAAGTCTTGCACATTCTGGTTCCTATCTATCAGCTCTGCCATGTTTTGTACCACGTTTACCCCTGATCCTGTTGATTAAACCACAAGGCAGGTATTTCTTCTGAATCCCTCCTCATTCTGCAGCTATGAGGATGTAATGTCCTCAGGAAGCCCTTATTCATGCTCAAGTCCCCCTCAGACAATCTACTTTACAGAACATTTTATAATTAGTGCACTTTATTTCAGAACAGTTTAAATTTACAGAAAATGTGAGCAGATAGTACAGAAAGTATCCATGTACCTCTCCACCTTTTACAGTTTCTATCTTTATTAACATTCCACATTAGTATGGGACGTTTGTTAGAGCAATGAACCAATACTGTTAAGTTATGATTAAAGTCAATAGTTTATTTAGATTTTCTTAGTTTTCCCTTAATTTTCTTTTTGTTTTCCATGATCCAAAATTACATTTAGGAGCTTTGTCTTCTCTTGGCTTGTGACGATTTCTCAGACCCTTTCTTGTTTTTGATGACTTTAATAGTTTTGAGGAATACAGGTCAGATGGTTTGTAGAATGCCCATCTATTGGGATTTATCTGATATGTTTCTCCTGATTAGACTCAGGTTACATTTTGGGGGGGAAAAATCAGAGAAGTAGTGCCATTTTCATTATGTTTTATCAAGGCAACATACTGTTTATAAGATTTATAACTGTTGATGCTGACCTTGATCACCTGGCTGGAGTGTTTGTCAGGTTTCCCTACTGTAAAATTATTGCTTTCTCCCCTGTCCATACTATACTCTTTTGGAGGAAGTCACTCTGTACAGCTCACATTTAAGGACTGAGCATTGTGTTCCCCTTCTTTCAGGGTAGAAAGTCTATATAGTTTATTGGAATTCTTCTGCATAAGAGGTTGTCTCTTTTATTCCATGTATTAATTCATTGAATCACCCAATTATATCCCTATGGACTCATGGGTATTTATTTTACACTTTGGGTTATAGTCCATTACTACTTCATTTATTTTGTTGCTCATACTATTCCAGATTTGGCCCTTGAGTTGAAACAGTTGGTTTCTGTGTCACTTTGAAACACCCCAGTCATAGTGAGGCTTTGCTTTGTTCTTAGCACTTCCTTATTTCTTATGCTACAAGATACTCTAGGTTTATCTTATGTATTTCCTGCCCTAGTGTTATTAGTCATTTCTCCAAGGAGTCCTAGTTCCTTTTATTGGAGAATGCTATCAGAAACCAAGATCTAGGCACTAGGCATGCTGGCTTTAGAACACTTTTATTAGTTGCAATTTTACATTGATTCATGTGATTGTTTAATAAATGACTTTATCATTCAGAGTGAGTTTCAGTAAGGTGGACACCAAGTATGCTTTTGCTCCTGTTACATCCCTAGAGCCAAGCAAGGCTCTGTCAAAAATATGCAATAAGTAGATACTTCTTGACAAAGGAGGATTTATGTTTCATGGAAATGTCATTCCCTAGATATTCATGACAGAAATATTAGAGTAATGCAAGTCTCCTTCTTATTCTCCACATCCAATTGCTGACTCCTGATAATTCCAATTCTCCAGTGCACTTTCTAATTTATACTCTAAGACTACATTGATTCAAGCATGTTTTCTATTTATGAATAACCACAATAGCATCACCGTGGTATTCATACTTCTAGTTCAACCTATAATGCATATTGCTATAACATTTATCTTCCTAAAGTATACGTGTGATGAAGACACTTCCCTAATTAAAAATCCATTCAAGGAATGGAAAAACACACTACTTACATGAAGTGTACAGCACTTTTTGTAAGAATACATGAGAATGCATCAATTTTCAAACATTAATGTATAGATTTACAAATTTCATTTAGAGATTTATGAATTTAACACAGCTGTGTCATAATAATGACAGATCTTTTGTGGATATCGACAAGCTGGTTCTAAAATCCATGTGTAAATGCAAAGGACATAGAAAACCTAAAGCAAAGCTGGAAGACAAAACACATCTCACTTTGAGTCTATTTCTAAAGTTATAGTAATCAAGATAGTGAATTACTGGTGTAAGTTCCAATAAATTTATCAAGGTGACAGAATAAAGATCCCAGAACCAGATTCACTTTTATACAGCCATTTTAGCTTTTATAAAGGTGCCAATATAATGTAATGAGAAGGGAAAGTCTTTTTTTGTAAATGGCACCTGATAAATACAAATAAAAACTGCTCTGAGATGTCATCTAACTCCAGTTAGAATGGCAATCATCAAGAACACAAATAATAATAAATGCTGGCAAGGATGTGAGAAAAGGAACTCTTATGCACTGTTGGTGAGACTGTAAATTAGTATAACTATTATGGAGATCAGTATGGAGATTCCTAAAAAACTAGTAATGGAACAAACCATATGACCTAGCCATACCGTTCCTTGGTATCTTTCCAAAAGAATTAAAGTCATAATACTATAGTGATACATGCATATCCATGTTTATAGCAGTAAAATTCACAAGAGTCAATTATGAAACCAACCTAGGTGTCCATCAACAGATGAATGGATAATGAAAATGTGGTGTATATATTCACAATGTAATTTCACTCAGCCATAAAGAATAAAATTAGGTCATTTGCAGGAAAATGGATGGAACTAGAGACTTTTATGCTAAATGAGATCAGCAAGTTACAGAAAGTCAAGGGTTGAGTGCTTTCTCTCACATGTAGGAGCTAGAGAGAAAATAGGAAACAAGAGACTTGGGGGAGGGAAGTTGGGAGGGAAAAAAGAGTACTGAAGAAGGGAACAGTTCAAATAATGCTATGATGATATATGAAGGTATTGGTACCAATCTCACTAACATGTACAGGGAGGGAGAAGAGGGAAGCAGAGAGGGATGTGGAAAAAAATACACCAAGTGCTGTGTGCAAGTATATTTGTATTACTTTAAGCCTCACTATGATGTATAATTACAATATACTAATAAAAGTAAAAAAAAAGAAAAAATAATAAATGACACTTGAATAACTGGCTATACACATGAATAAATGACCCTTGAACCAAGCTTCACACCACGTGGGAAAATTAAATGAGATGAATCAGGGACTTAGATATAAATAAAAAAACCATAAACCTCTTAAAGGAAAATATCTCTACCACCGGAAAGTAGTCAAATGTTTCTTAGCCACAACACAGATGGCAGAAGAAATAAGGAAAATGGAGAGTTTAGACTTCATAACAATTGGAAACTTCTATTCATCAAAAGACCTTGCTGTGCCGGGCGTGGTGGCGCACGCTTGTAATCCCAGCATTCGGGAGGCTGAGACCGGAGGATCCGGGTTCGCGGCCAGCCTCAGCTACCTAGTGAGGCACTCCGCAACTTAGTGAGACTCGGTTTCAAAATAAAGAATAAAAAAAATAGGGCTGGGGGTGTAGCTCGGAGGTAGAATGCCCCTGAGTTCAATCCCCAGTACC
>PVLC010013531.1:0-20569 GCA_004027655.1 Graphiurus murinus | reverse complement strand
CCTTGCTAAAGAAATGAATAGGTAAGCTGCATATCAGGGAAATATATTTTAGAAACTATGTATTTGATAAGGGACTGACATTCAGGATATGTAAAGAAATTCTATAATTCAATAAGTAAAAGATAGAATACCAATTAAAATGAGCAAAAATTATTGAATGAAAATGTCATAAAAGGTACATAAATGGCTAATAAGTACAAGGAAAGATTTCTCACATCATTAGTCATCTTGGATATGCAAATTAAAATCTCAATGAAAATTTACTACTTATCAAAGTAGCTAAAAAAACACAGAACATTGCCAATACCAGATGTTGATGAGGATGTGGAAAAATTTTCACACATTGTTGGAAAGATTGTGAAATGACATAATCACTTTGGGAAAAGTTCTGGCAGTTTCTTATTAAATCAACATTTACCTACTCTAGACCCAGCCATTCCACTTCTACATGTTTAACTATGAGCAATAACAATGCATGCTTATTTTAAAAATCACACAATAATGTTTATAGCAGATATATTAATAATAGCCTAAAACTGGAAACAAGATAGGTGTCTGTCGGGGGCCTAGCCTGGATGGAGAGACCCTGCCTCTAGATGGCGCCTGGCAGAGTGCCAGAAGTGGCTGCAGGTGGTATCATTGTAGGGCTGCGCCACGCCAGAGCGCATGCACCAGCACACCCGGCTCGTGGCTGGCCCAGGTGAGAGCTATATGAGACACCTCGTGGCTTAGGCCCTGTGTGGCTTTAAGAGCCTCCACCTCTCGCCCAAGAGAGAGTTGCTGGGGAGAGGCTGGCTGGGTTGTTGCTGGAGTGGGTTGCTGGAGAAGTTCTAGGAGGAAAGGTTGTTGGTTGCTAGTGGAAGGTGGATTGCTGGAGAGAGGGGTTATTGGGAGTCTATTGGAAAGGCACTATTTGGAGAGACGGCTTCTGTGCTGTGTTTGTTACTGCTTGTGTAGTGCCCTCGATCCCAGAGAGAGGTGTATAATAAAGAGAGGTTTGAATCAGCAACATTCAGGCAGTGTCTTTATTGGGGCCTCACGGTTGAGGGTTCAGCCTGGGGTTCCCAATAGGTGTCCATCAACAGGGCAATTATAAACAAGCTGGATACACAAAATGTATAAGCAAACTGTGGCATATTCACCAAGGGAACAAGGCTCAGCAATGAAACTGAGTTACTGATGCAGGAAATAACATGAATGACCTCAAAAGCATCATGTTGAGAGAAGGAATCTAGACTCAAAAGAGTACCTCGTTCACATTCAGATTTATGCCTTCTTCAGATGACTGAGAAAGAGACTAGCATTAGGCTATGGCTTTCTGTTGTAATTTTTATCTTGACACATTGAGATCTAAGTTGATTTTCCCCCAAATGTCTATTTAGCTCAACATATTTCTATGCTAATTTGAGGTTCCTCCTTTATCATATACTAAACATTTATATATTTGAGTCTGTTTGTAGACATACTCTGTACATATAGTCTATTTCTCTTGTCACATCCAATGCTAATTACTGTGACATTGGAATACATTTGATATCTGTTAAGGCGAGTGTACTTTTATTACTTAAAAAAATTCTTGACAAGGGATATGGCATTCGGGATATGGAAAAAACTTCCATTATTATTTGTTTATACCCCAGATCAATTTTATCTGTTTATTTAAGTTTTT
Source organism: Graphiurus murinus (assembly GCA_004027655.1). Classification (NCBI taxonomy): domain Eukaryota; kingdom Metazoa; phylum Chordata; class Mammalia; order Rodentia; family Gliridae; genus Graphiurus; species Graphiurus murinus. Next base: position 18,900 of record PVLC010013531.1, on the reverse strand, counting down.
GGATTCTGTCTTATTATGAAAGTATAAACTAATTTGCTTTTACTTCTGTAGTTTACTTATTATGTGTTGGATGCCATTAAAACAAAGAATGGGGCATAAGTCCACATTCTCTGCCTTTCCACGAACTATTTTAAACTGAATTCATAAATAAATATATGATAATCTGGAATTTAGAAATTTTGTCACATTCAATTTTTTAAATGAAATTTGTCCAGGTCAACTTATTTTTTATTTTTTTGTGGTACTGGGGATTGAACTCAGGGTCATTCTACCTCTGAGCTATACCTCTCCCCCTATTTTATTTTTTATTTTGAAACAGGGTCTTGCTAAGTGGATGAGAGTCTCACTACTTGCTGAGGCTGTCCTCGAACCTGTAATCCTCCTGTCTCTGCCTCTCAAGTCCTGGGATTACAGGCATATGTAACCATGCCAAGCCAGATCAATTTTAGAATCAGCCTAAGTCCACAAAATTCCAATTGAGATTATGTTAAATGTGTGGATTGATTTGGGGAAAATTAACATTTCTTTGGTAATGAGGTTTTCCATATCAGAATAATTTCTCTTTCATCTTACATTTAAATCTTCCTAAATAACGCTTGATAGGATTTTATCATTTTGGTCATATAAGTGAAAATTGGAATGGCCAACAAGAAAAAGTGGGGCCACTGGTCCAAAGCTTCTCACAGGGAAGAGGGTTAGACTAGAAATAATAAAACAACAAAGACCCTATCTATCTACCTATGTGGTCTCAGGCCCTCCCTTCCCATCTGGACCCACTGGCTGGTGAGCTGTTTACTAGTCAGTTGTATATTCTTTCTTCAGAAATTCCATTTGGGAAAATATCTCATGTCCGATATGGTAGCCACCACTGGATTGTGATGATCTGGAACACTGGTTTCTAGGTAAATTTAAAGTTGGGGAGGTAGTGTGGAGATTAGGACTATTCATTGAGTATTTGGGCTACAAAAGTCATAGCACCAGGAGTTTGTTAGATGAGTTTAGTCCCAACATCCAGATGCACTAGTATTTTGTATGATTGGGTCCCTGTTGACATGTCTTGTTGGCTTTAACCTCTGGTTATGTGAATGTTACCAGGCCCATTCTAGCTCCATCAGAGAACTCTGTGAAGTCTCGAAAAATAAGACTCTCGTGCCTTCTTAGTTTTACTCATTACCTCTAATCACACCTTGGAGCTATGAATCAAGGACTCATATAATTTGTGTTGCTGAAACATATGAAGGAGGGAACATAGGCCTCTCTGGGGATCTCCACTTTTGCTGCCATATAGGCTGACTGGAAACTGGGAAGAACATCCCAAGCAGAGGCTGAGGTCTGTACAATGACATTTGGGCTGGGGCCTGCATTGGAAGGGATCCAGGAATTGGAGGCCCAGTCTGACAGCTGCAAGTAATCAGTCAAAGGGTCCAGCCAGCGGTCAGTGCCATGAGTCATAGAGCTAATAGAGCCAGGGCCAAGACATAGGCCAGGAATGACACACTGAAATGTGGAGATCAGACAACCCCTTCATAATACTTAACCAGGAGAGCAAACAGGGTGTGTGTGTAGAGGTGTGTGAGGGGGCAGCTAGAAACACAAAGGCATCAGGAAAAGAAGAGATGCTCATAGAAACCAATCTTCTCAGCCTCCAGAAAGGGTTGCTAATTTGTTCTGAAGATGGGCCCACTTACACGATTTTTCATCTAAGACCAGAGGCTAGGTGAGCAGCTCAGGTGGCAGAAAAACAATAAAGGACAAAGTTAGGAGGAGATAAACCATTGATTTGGGTTAGAGGCTTCTCTGGGTCTGGGCTGAAGCCCTAGGTTTCTAATAATGGATCCCTGGACAGGCAGAGATTGATTAACAGTAAGAATACTGCTGAGATAGGCATTTGGGGAGAACCCATGTCAATTTAAGGTGGACATCTGACTGATCATGTTAGAAATACCAGCTGAGTTTCAAGCACTGGCAGGGAAGGACTCCTGGGGTCTATAACAGTGACAAATGTAGACCTCTGGGTTCTCTGAATACTCTTCTTCATCTCCTTATTCTTCCACAACTTCTTCTGTGATAATTCCCAGAAACTCATGCTTTGGAATTTCTCTGTTATTCCAGAGTGGTAAGCTTATCACACTTTTCCTGCTTTTCAGAACTTTTACATTCCCTGGATCCATAATTTCCTGGTTCTGAAGCCTTTTTTTCTAGTTCTTGATGTATGCCTATCTCCTAATGAGACTTAAGTGAGTCTTCCCTATCTCAGAGGCTGCAGATCAAACAACACCAACTCCCTGAACCCCTATCTCCACCCCACAGAGAAAGTCACAATTGTACATTTCATACAAGAAGCCTGGGCAGATCTACAGTGGGGGGAGTATTGGGTCTGGTTTAACGGCACAAGTGGAAAATACATTTATATATGCCTGTTTAGAAATCTGCTTATGGTCTTGTAATATTCTTTTAAACATTCCGTTCTGACATAATTAAGTTTCCCAAGTCCAAGTCCTAACAGAAAACAGTTTGGAGAATGGTAATTGCTAAGGGACTATCCAACATATATTATGAATACCATACACTCTGGCTTTAGATGGGAAGGAGCTTAGACCTGGAGAAAGAACATTTAAGCCTTCCTGATCGAGAAAAAGACAATCACAGGATTTCGTGCTGGGAAGCAGCTCATATGCAGCCATCTTTCCCTTTTGGCTTCTCTTACATCCTTGGAAACAAAGGCAGAAGCACTATGATAAAAAGAAAAGGACATGTCTGAATAATGACTTCAGTAGATGGCTTTAAAAAGCCACAAGAACGATCCCTCCAACATCACAGCTCATGACAAGGGGAGTGTGATATCAAAGGAGAGATGTCCAAGTCATTATTCTTCCTTAGAATCTTTGAGATAAAAGGCAAATGTTTGAAGGAAGTTCCATATAAACCTGACACAGGCACTAGTGGGTTAAAACAATAGCAAAGGAAAATACCAGGATTGATGAGTTTAGTTGTAGCAAGTAAGTTTTGTTAAAGCTCCTAGGGGCTTATATTTTCTTAAACATCACTTTAGTTGTGCATCCCATGTGTAAATAGTCATTCTAGTTTATCTTGATGCCCAACTGTATTAATAATGTAATCACTCTGTTTGGGTAAATTTGAGTGGCAAATTTTATTAATTTTATTCACTTCGACATTCTTCAAAAGAGGCTATTTATACTAGAGGGGCATAACCAACTACCTGGTGACTGATCGTCTCCAATTGCAGAATAATACTAGAGAGGAAATTGCCATCTTCTTAATGTCAGCCCACACGATCTCACATTTATAAAATATTGGCAATTCACAGTGGGTTTGATGGACCTGGAGCCACTTTGATTTCCTTGCACTGGTATTCTGCAGGAGACAAGGCCCAGCTAAGGCTTTCAACCCAAAGAACCTCAGGTGTCTCACTGCCCCATTTCTGTCTTTGAGGGGATTATCCATATGCCTGAATTTTCCTTGGAGATTGACCCTTTGCTGATAAACCGCACATGGTCTTGGAGGTCACAGAAGGAAAAGAGACAATAAACTATCTCCAATCGACTAGAACCAATGAATCTGACCTTTTCTGAACAAAGCTATGAATCTTTCAACAATGAAGCAGCCACTTGGCAGATTAGTCATTGCCAGGTTTGTAAAGGGCCGACCTATTCAGACAGAACAGCTCCCCAATACTAACGAGATGGAAGCATCTGTGCTTGAAACCGCTAAGCCTGCCTCTACGTGTTGGCAAGGATTCGCCTGCTTATGTGTCCTGTGAGGCATGGGGAAGGCCGGGGGCAGGGCAGAAATGATTGGCAGGTTGGCAAAGATAAAGGGATAGCTAGGTCATGTAGGCATCAAAGTGAACATACGACATCAGGTTTGAGTTTTGATCAGGAGGTAGACTGGGTTGCACACGGGGGGCAGAAGTCACAAATGAGGAGAAATACATTTATGGGGAACCAAGGAGCTCTTTCCATTGGGCTTATGGTTTCCCTCTCTCTCCTAGAGTGCTGTGTCTGGCCAGGCAGAACTTGGTCTTCCTGGGGCCTTGGAGATATAGAGAGCTGCTTTCCTGAGCTGCAAGAAGACTCTGCCAACCCCTCCTGTAGGCTACAGTCAATTCTGTTTTGGTGAAGTCAGCTGGAAGTTCCAATCATGGAGTGTCTTGTCAACCAAGTGAACTTTTTGCTAATACCTACAACATCCAGCCCAGGCCAGATGGAAGGCACTGGTTATTAGGATAGATCCACACTCCTCAGCTCCCTTGAAACCCTTCATAAGCTAGTGCCAATCTACCTCTCTAGGTTTACGGATCACCTCTGCTCCTAACTCACCAAACCTCTCAGTCATATGGACTGACCTACTCTCCCCTGCTGCTGCACCTCTGTTCCAGCATTTCCTTTTACCCCTCTCACCATCCCAACCCTCCCATGTTCCTCACCTACTTTAAAGCCCAGTCTAAGTGCCACCTCTTCAACGATGCCCATTCTGAGATTGTCCTCACTGTTAGAATGACCCGTTGTTCTTATGCTCCTTGGGCATGGCACTCACATCCCCTGCTTTACTCGTTCTCTGCTTGGTGACAGAGTTAGGTGTGTGTGAGCGAATTGGGGGAGCTATTAGCAAACAGGGACCAAAGCTGACCAAGCCTGGTCCCCGTGACAGGACTTGTCCAAGTCCTTGTCTGGAACAGATTCCAAATGCATGCATTCCTTCTACCTCAGATAAATAGAAAGTTTTTTTTTCTTCTTCCAAACTTTCTCAGTTTTGATTTATGGAATTCATTAACTTGGTTATTTTCCTTTTCTCATCCTTTGTGCTTGGTTCTCTAGAAGGCTGATCTTCAGTTCCAAGGTGGAATTAAATGACTAACCTTTGTGGAGCACTTTGTAGTTTTCCAGGCACTTTCACATTCATTACCTAATTGATCTCCACAGCTACCTGTGAATTATTCCCAATTTAGAGCACAGGAAACTGTCTCCTATGTGAAGCATCTCATCAAGTTAGGGCAATTAAGTGCTCAGCCAGGGAATAGAGCCTAGGCTGTCTGTCTCTAAATTGTGTTCTCCCCAAGAACAGCAAGTACACAACAAAAATGATTATCTCGGGCATTCATTGACCCCCTTGCCCAGGGCCAGGCACTGTGCTAAGTACCTCACCTTCTTACCATGGTTTACCAATAATATTTCAAGACAGGTGCGATTATTCCAGTTCACAGAGGATTTAAAGGGTTAGAGAGTTTGGGAAACTGACTGAAGGGCACATGGCCAAGAAGTAGTATAATTGGCACTTAAATCCAGATATAACAGTCTCTACTGAGCCTGGTAGCTTGGAACTGTTCTCTCTCTCTCTCTCTCTCTCTCTCTCTCTCTCTCTCTCTCTCTCTCTCTCTCTGTCATCTATCATACTAGGGCTTAAACCCAGAGGCATTCTACCTCTGAGCTACACCCCCAGTCCATTTTAAATTGTCTTTATTTTGCAACAGGGTCTCGATAACTTGCTGAGGTCCTCGCTAAGCTGATAAGGATGGCCTAGAACCTGTAATCCTCCTGTCACAACCTCCTGGGTACTGGAATTACAGGCGTGTGCCACCATACCCAGTTGGATCTGCAGTTTTTGAGCCATGCTTCCCCTGCATGCTGATAAGGGCTGGTGCTTTGGCATTCCTAGCCAGCTTTGTTCACTTACCTTCTGGGTTAGAAAACTATCAGTGCCCTTGAAGTCAGAAGCCTTGTGCCCCAGTCCTGGCTTAGCCTTCTCTGGTGGGAAAATCATGGACCATTCCTGGTCCTCAGGTTCTCATTTGTCAAAGAGGAATCAATCTTGATGTCTTGACATTGAAGAAGGGCTAGAGACTCAGGTAATTGGGTTTGACCCGAGTCACATCTTGTTTAAACTAAATTTCATCCTCTTTCCAAATCAGTCCCTCTGAAGCCTTTCCAGACTACTTTTAATGCTGATCACACCCTCACATCTCTCACCTGTGAGAGACTCACCTTCTACTTTGAGTCATGTGAGGCCATTAACATGTGGCAGTGTGCAATGATAAGCAAGGATTTGGTCCTTATTGTCCCACAGATTTAGGCTTGAGTCCTATCTCTTCTGCTGGTCAGCAGTGTGATTTTTGATCCCTATGCATTCTATTTTCTTCCTCTGTAAAATGTCAGTAATGACTGTATCTACCTCATTGGATTTTGTGGAAATGATACCAGCCCGATGCCAGGCACAGTGTGTGTACTTCACAAGTGGTAGTTGCAAATGATCTGATTTTTTTCTCTCAAGTCTAAAATGTTGGCTTTCTCTCCACCACAACATTTCTTTATTCTTCTGGTCCTAAGAGCCACCTTTATCTACTGGCCTTCTACCCCAGCCTCCTGAGGCCCCAGTTTTATGATTCATCACCCCCTAAGCTTCCTTCCAAGCCTGTTTTTCTCTACTGGTTCTTGATCTGCAATCTAGAAAATGCCTACATGTACTCTTATTTCCTAGAACTCTTTCCGGTCTTCTTTGCTTCTACTCTCAACATGTAGGGAGTGGAGACTACCTGCAAAGCCATCTCTTCATCACCCTGGCTTCTTCTTCAGCTTCCAGACATCTGTCCCTGTCACTGAAGACTTCCTGACTGCCCAATCCAACAGCCTCTTTTTGGCCTCACTCCCCAAAGCCCTTTGTATGGAGCTTCTGGCACAATTCTGAGCTAAAGCATTTTGCTTCCCGGCTCTCATACATCCCTTATGTTGCAAGCTGGATTTGCTTCTTTTTCATTGAATGCACCTTGCAATGGAGTCTGCCATAAGGTTTCTGAAGATGGTCATGAACAAAGCTTTGAGACAGACAGCTGGCCCCTTCCCAACCCTGTTAATTCCTCTCGGCTCCTCTGCCTCCTTCCATCTCCGCACACAGGCACCCCCTAAATTTTTGTCCTTGGCCCATTTTGCTATCTCCTCATTCTCCCCCCTGGAGATCTCTCACACTCCCACAGCTTCTGCACTCCCCACTGTAGGGATGGTTCCTAGGTCCCTATCTTCAGACCCATTAGAGCCCCAGATTCTCATCTCCACCTGCCCGTTGGACACCTTGGCAGCAGAAGAATCTTCACACATCAGAAGAAACACTGATTTTCTCCCCCACTAAACCTGCTGTGCTTGCTTAGCCTATTTCTAATCATGGCACCAACACCTACTAATCATCAACACTTTGGATCGATGAATCATCTAGGAGAGGCGCCTTTGGATCTTCCCTCATCAGAAACCAAATGTAAAGCAATCTGCTCCTTCTCTCTGAGCCCACTAACCTCGCCTCCTTCAAGCTCTCCCTGCCTTCACCTGGATGACAATTCTAGCTACTTACACGTTCCCTGACATCCAAATTTCCTTCCTCTTAATCCATCCCTACCTCAGCAGCCATAGGGAATTTCTTATGCCTTACCCCTGGTTATTTTATCCCCCGATGTGACACCTGTTTTTGAAACTAAAGGGAAGTTGAATATCACATTTTTGGTTCACAGTGGCATCTTTATGTGGATACCATTAGAAATTGCCCTCCCTTTCTCTGTCTAAGCATCCTCTGTCTATGCATGAATATAATGGTAACATTAGAGTAAAGCTTGCCTTAACAATGAGTATTGTGTAGGGGTTGAAGTTATTTTAAATTTTCTACTTTAAACTTTTCTATATTGATCTAATTTCTAATTAGGAGAATGCATACATTTTTATAAAAATAATAAAATCATTCTTCAAGGAAATGAAGAATGATCCAGTAGCTCCTCACTGTCACTAGGAGAGAGTCCAAACTCCTTAAAACCAGGCTTAAGGCCCTTTACAGTCGACTTCCAACCACCTCTCCCTCCTCACCTATCGCTGCTGTCTGGAGGTCAAGGCCCACTGAAGTTGCAATTGTTGGTCAGAATGGTCATTCATTTTCACCCCAAGGCCCCGGATTGTGCCTTACCTCTGTCCAGTTCCACTCCCCTCTCCTGGAGCTGATCCTATCATGTCCTACCTGGACTGTAGGATGGGCCTTCTCTCCCAGTGACACTCATCCCACTTCATTTCCTTTTGCATAGAATCCTGGAGTCGTCTTCCTAGAGCACAGAAAGGAGCAGAGTCTGCCTCTGCTTAAAATTTTTCTATAGCTGTGTGTGATGGCACACACTTGTAATCCCAGTAATTGGGAGACTGAGACCGGAGGATCACAGGTTCAAGACCAGCTTCGGCACTTTAGCAAGGCCCTAAGAGACTTAGCAGGACCTTGTTTCAATTTAAAAAAAAATGCATCTACTTTTTTGTTTTGAGACTGGCTAATCTTTTTTAATATAATATTCTTGAGTTTCATCCATTTTCCTGCAAATGGCATAATTTTGTTCTTCTTTACCTCGGAGTAAAATTCCATTCTGTGTATATACCAAAGTTTTGTGATCTATTCATCTATTGATGGGTATCTAGGTTGGTTATATGCAGAAGCTAGAAAGATATTTGGAAATATGGGTAACATCAGATAGAAAAACAGAGACCCCAATGGAGCAATTGAGGAGAATTAGGAAAGGGAGGAGGAGGGGGGGCAATCATAAAGAATATAACAGTTGAAACACTGCTATGAATGTATACAAAATTACCAATTCAAATCTCAAAGACATACAAAAGGAGGGTGAGGGATGGCAGAGGGACCCTGTAGGAAGGGCACCAAGAGTGCATTTTTCTGTCACTCTTACCTTAATATGATATAAAATTACAATACACCAAATAAAAAATTAAAAATTAAGATAAAAACCCAAAACATAAATAAAAATGGAGTTGGGGTGCAGTGGAGAGGTAGCACACCCCTGGGTTCAAGTCCCAGTACTACAAAAAAAATTAAAAATATAATATTTCTGTTACACCTCCCTGGTGCTGAGCTTGATGGTTGATTCTTCATCAAAAACCTTCACAGTCTGGTTCAAATTTCAACTCTATGGCCCCATCCTGCTTGTTTGTCTAGGCTGCTGGCACTTTTTTTCTACTGAGGATTGAACTCAGGGGCATTCTACCTCTGAGCTACACCCCCCAGCACAATTTTATTTTAATTTTTATCTTGAAACAGGGTCTTACTAAGTTTCAGAGGGTCTTGGTAAGTTGATGAGGCTGTCCTTGAACCTGTGACCCTCCTGTTTCAGCCTCCCAAGGACTAGGGTGACAGAAATGCACCACTGCACCCAGCTTAATTGGGGGTATGAAAACATGTCTATCCTGCTGGGTGAAGAATACAAGGGGCAAAATGAGATGTCTGTGGGGAGGCCCAGGCCATGCTTTGCTCCTCAAGCATAGCCCTGGATTCAAAGTCTTTCAATGGCATCTTAAGGAAGGGGAAATATAGTAAGACCACTTGGGACAGAGATAGCAGCTAAGGAAAGAAAGAATTGAGAGACTCTATGGCGAAGGTGCACTTTGCCACCTCTTACCTACCTGGTGTATACATACATGAGCCTGGTGACACATCATAGGAGGCAGAAAGAGCTGATATTTTCAGGTAGCAAGGCGGCTCAGCCATTCAGGTCCTGGGAAGCCAAACAATTCCCATGCCAAACATGAGTGCACTGAGCCCAGCAAACAGGGGCAGCCCCTAACACCTTCTTCCCAGTCTTGCCAACTTCCATTGATACTAGCCTACGAGCCTACTGAGAAGGTAAGAGGGCACCGCACCGCACCCATACAGGTCAGTTCCGTCATCCCTCTAATGCCTGCTTCCATCTTAAGGCAGCCCTCTTCAGAGACTATTAACTGATTCTCAGGCACCTCTACCACAGTGTGTCCAAGTCAGAAGCCAACCACACCGCCTTCTCCTCTACCACAGCTCCAAGCTGTTCTGCCTTCTGTAGCCTAGATCACAACTAATGATGCCACCAGCTGCCTAGCCCCTCATGCCACATAGGTGTCATGCTGCTTCATGCCTCCGCAGCCTCCACACATGCACAGTGCCTGCACCCTCTCCCCTTCACCTAATTCCTAGGGGAAGTTCCCCTTTGGTCTTCCCACCTTCCTAAGGTCAGATGTGCAGCTCCTTAGCCACTAGGGACAACATTCCATTGTCCTTGTCACTTTCTTGTCTGGTTTTTCCATCAGACCTGGAGCTACCCAAGTGCAGGAAACACTGGGTTCCTATTACCAAGTTCAGAGCTGAGTGTCCAAGTTGATGCTCAGTTAAGAGCTAGTGAATACATTTTATGGATGTGTAAATGGATCATGTGGATTCATACATCCTCAACTTTTTACTGGCCCATATGCCTCAAATCTAGTCATGCACTATGTTCCATGTCTCATCCTCTTCTTAATTATCTCTTGCTTCAGTCTTCTCTCCCAACTAAGGACCTCCTTCCTAGCCTAAGCTGCCACCATCCTCCCTTCCCCCCTCCTCCTCATCTTCCTCCTCCTTTTCCTCCTCTTTCTTCTTTTTTTTTTTTTTTGCAGTACTGGGGATTGAACTCAGGGGCATTCTACCTCTGAGCTACACCCCCAGCCTTATTTTTTATTCTTTATTTTGAAACCGGGTCTCACTAAGTTGCGGAGTGCCTCACTAGGTAGCTGGGGCTGGCCGCGATTCCTCCTCTTTCTTGTACTGGGGATTGAACCCAGAGGTGTTCTCCCTCTGAGCTACACCCCCAGCCCTTTTTATTTTTATTTTGAAACAGGATCTCACTAAGTTGCTATGGCTAGCTTCCAACCTGTGATCCTCCATTCTCAGCCTCCCAAATACTGGGATGACAGACGTGTGTCACTGTGCACTAATTTTTTAAAGACTACCCAAAAGGTATAGTGGAGACTGAGGACAAATGTGCCACAGAGAGTATGACTCACTGGTCCCAAGGGACCCATCTAAGACAGAGAAGCAGATCTTCCAGAACAGCTTGCACCCATTCACAACAAACCAATTAACATCACAGGGAGTCCAAAGCACAGAAGGTTGAAGTGAGTCCATGTGCTCCTTTTAAGGTGCTATTTTGGGACAGATTTGAGTTGGGAATCAAGTAATCAATCAGGTCAGCAAACAGTCAATTGGACTCAACCATTAAGACAACAAGTTGGTGGCACTGCTGTTGACAGCCAGTGACTCAGAGACAGAGGAGTAAGGCTAGAGCTATACTGGTCAATAAAACCCTTTTGGTCCTGACAAAGCAAGTAATTAGGAACAGCTGTGTTTCATTTTTCACCCCCTAAGCCAGAATGAACCTCTAGACAATGAAATGATCCTCTAATCAATGAAAGAAGGCAGGGCTGAGGGTGGGTGTTTAAGTCATTCCAAGGGAGATGAGAAAAAGAAGAGCACTGCTCAAGAAATTCCACAGTAGTTATTTTTCAGAAAACTTTGGGCCTCAAAAGTACAAGGAAATTGGAAGTAGTCCCTAGCCTTCTACCTCCCCCTAAAAGTACAAAGCATTACCAGCACCAAATCATTTCAGGATGGATTGAATCAAAAGAACACCACATGTGTAAGATGGGGGTAGAGGTGACTCTGTCTGTCTTCGTGGAGCTATAATTTTCTGAATAAGACCTAAAAAACACAGGTACCAAAAGCAAAAATAGACAGATGGGATTAAAAAGATTATGCACATCAAAGAAAACGATTAACAAAATTAAAAGGCAACTCACAGAATGGGAAAAAATATTTGCAAACTCTGCATCTGACAAGGAGTTAATAGCCTGAGCACATAAACAACTACAAAAAAAATTAAAACAAAAAACCTCAATAAAACTCAGGCAATAGACCTGAATAGATATATCTCAAAAGAAAACATACCTATGAACAAAATGTATAAGAAAAATTCTCAGATGATAGCTACATTTTAATATTTAAATAGACATATAACTTCACATAGCGCAATGTGCTGCTTTGATACATCTATATATTATGCAGTGATTGGATCAGGGAAATTAGCATGCCCATCACCTCAAACAATCATCATTTCTTTGTAGAAACACTATTTGAAATTCCCTCATCTGACAATTTTGAAATATATATTCCATTATTGTTAACTACAGTCAGACTTCCCTGTAACAGAACGTCAGAACTTACTCCTCTTAACTCTAACATTGTATTCATTGACTAACCAATCATGCAGACAGTTCTTGCAGATTGCACATATAAGTGAGATCATGTAGTATTTGTCCTTCTGTGCCTGGCTTGTTTCATTGAATACAACATCCTCCTTACTCATCCCTGTTGTTGCAAATGACAGGGTTTCATACATTTTAATGACTGAATAGTATTCTATTGTGTATGTATACCACATTCTCTCTCTGTGTGTGTGTGTGTGTGTGTGTGTGTGTGTGTGTGTGTGTGTGTGTGTGTTTTACTGGGGATTAAACCCACAGGTTTTCTTTCTTTCTTTTTTTTGCGGTACTGGGGATTGAACTCAGGGGCATTCTACCTCCGAGCTATACCCCCAGCCCTATTTTTGATTCTTTATTTTGAAACCGAGTCTCACTAAGTTGTGCAGTGCCTCACTAGGCAGCTGAGTCTGGCCGTGAACCCAGATCCTCCGGTCTCAGCCTCCCGAATGCTGGGATTACAAGCGTGCGCCACCACGCCCGCTTAACCCACAGGTTTTCAACCAGCCCTGTTTTAAAATTTTGAAACAGGGTTTCACTAATTTGCTGAGAGCCTTGCTAAATTGCTGAGACTGGTCTTGAATCTATAATCCTACTGTCTCAGCCTCCTAAGTACTGGGATTAAAGGCATGCCCCCACCATGCCCAGCTGTATACCACATTCTTTATTCCATTCATCAGCCAAAGAACCCTGTGGTTGACTCTATTTCTTGGCTATTGTAAATCACGCTACCATAAACCTGGGAGTGCAGATGCATTTCCCACATGCTTATTTCATTTCCTTTGGATGCGTACCTGGAAGTGGGATTGTTTGATCATATGATAGTTCTAGTTTATTTTGGGGGGAGACTCATATTGTTTTCCATAATGACTATACTAATTATAATCATGAAAGGGTTTCATTGGATGCTCTATGTCATTCCTAGGGATAGAGTTTACTCCTTATATCTGATTTATATGTTATTTAGAGTTCTTTTTACTTGTAACTAGCCAATCCCTTGTTAATCCAATTTCTTGTCATACTTAATAATTCTTTTTTAAAAAACTACCATTATTAAGGTAGAATTTGCATAACATAAAATCTACTAGCTTTAATTAAGTGTATAATTTAATGATCTTTAATTAAGTGTGCAAAGTTATGAAACCATAACTATTAACAGTCACTCCTAATCCCCAGTCCCAACCCTGGGCAACCGCTAATCTTTCTGTATATGAAGATTAGCCTTAGCCGGATGTGGTGGTGTACGCTTGTAATCCCAGCACTTGGGAGGCTGAGACAGGAGGATCCAGGTTCGCGGCCAGTCTCAGCTACTTAGTGAGGCACTCTGCAACTTAGTGAGACCCTATTTCAAAATAAAGAATAAAAATAAATAGGGCTGGGGGTATAGCTTGGAGGTAGAATGCCCCTGAGTTCAATCCCCAATACTGCAAAAAAAAAAAAAAAAAAAAAAAAAGATTGGCCTTTGTTAAATATTTCCAGAATACATGTTCTTCTGTTTCTGGCATGTTTTACTGAACACATTTAAAATTTGTGGCAAAGTTACCATCTTAACCATTTTAAGTGTACAGCTCTGTAATGTTAAGTGTATTCATATTGTTGTGCAACATATCTCTACTTTTTCACCTTGCAAAACTGCTAGCTAATACTTCCTTATATTAACTTTTCCTGTTTAAATAATTTGGAATATCCCTGTCCTGATTGGCTCTAGGGATGGTACCAGAAGTAAATACAGTGGCCCAGGAAAGAGATAGTGAAGCTCAGACTAAGAATAGCCACAGAGTTGGGGAGAAGGGGGCAGATGCATGATATTTTTGATGCTAGAGTAAATACAACCAAGGGATGGGTTAGACTGAGGGATAAAGGAAAAGAAGAAGAAAGGAAGACTCTTGGTATTCTGGCTTGGACACTGGGTGAGGGCAGTTTTCTCCACTCAGTGGAAAACCCCTTATTCAGCAGTAGAATAGTTGAATTAACAGATACATCCTTTTCATATTTGTCTTTGCTTTTGGGGACATATACTTGGTATGTTCTACATAACTAGTTTTCAACACTGGCTGTACATCAGAATCACCATGGAGTTTTTAACACCTATAGATGTCCTAGATACATCCCAAACCAATTAAATCAAAATATCTGGAGATGGAGTCTAGACACTGATCATTTTAAAGAGCTCTCTAGATGATTGTGATGTGCATCCAGGTTTAAAATCCACAGAAGTAGATATTCAATTAGAACTTGTCATCAGACTGAAGAGATTTAAAGAGGACCCCATTGGCTGGCCTAGATGATTAGAAAAGGTGGGCCAGTTAATACAACATGGGAAACTATCTGATGAGAGGGTGAAGATGATCAGAAATATAGATGTATTTTCAGGCAGGAGAGATATCATTATGCTTAAGGTACAACCAAGTTGCCTGGGTCCATGTTGGATGCTTTTTATCTTTATCTACTATATTGGAGCCAACAAAATGTGTGTGTGTGTGTGTATGAGAGAGAGAGAGAGAGAGAGAGAGAGAGAGAGAGAGAGAGAGAGAGAGAGAGAGACAGAGAGAGAGACAGAGAGAGAGACAGAGAGAGAGAGAGAAACAGAGAGAGAGAGAGCCTTTAAGGAATTGGCTCATGTGATGATCATTAGAGGACTGGTAGACTATAAATCTAGGCAGAGTTTTTATGCTAAAATCTAGAGAGCAGAATTCATTTGAAAACCCCAGCCTTTTCTCTAAGGCCTGCAGCTAATTGGTTAAGGCCCGCTCACATTATGGAAGGTGATCCGTTTAAATTGTACTTCCTTTACATGTTAAAGAAATTTCAAAAAACATCTAAAGAGCAACATCTAGACTGGTGTTTGCCTAAACAGCTGGGCAACACCACCAAGCCAAGTTGATACAGAAAATTAACCATCACATCTGCCTTTTTTTGGTACTAGGGATTGAACCCTGGGACATTCTACTTCTGAGTTACACCCCCAGCCCATTTCATTTTTTATTTTGAAACAGTGTCTTGCTAAGTCGCTGAGGCTGGCCTCAAACCTGTGATCCTTCTGTTTCATCCTCCCACTACTGCACCTGGCTCACAGCTACTTTACTTTCCTCCATCGTGTAAGGGAGATACTGTTGCTCCCAGCAACAAGATGGCTGTGCATAGATCAAAACCCAAGTTTTTGGGACTCCACAGACTCTAGTGAATCAGAGAAACCAAAATTCTTGGGACTTTGGCTATTTTGGGCCCAGGAATGGCTACCCCAGTAGTACTCTCATTAGGTCATTATGAGCCAAGTTAGGCTATCTTTTCTCTCTTCCCTTTTTTTTTTTTGACATTGCTGGAGATGAAACTCAGGGCCTTGAACATGCTAAGCAAGCACTCTTCCACTAAGTTGCACCCCAGTCCTCTCTCTTCTTTCAGTTCTATCTGACTCTGGATTGCTGTTTCAAGCACCAACATGCTGAAGCAAATGGTAAATGTTGTGACTATTGCAAAAAGAAAACAATCTCCATTTGCAACCCAATGGGATGCATTTCTATAATCCTTGCCTCCGGCGTAATGGTTTTCTAACAGCTGTTTGCTCAAGTATGTGGTGTGAGTGATCTTTGCTTCAGCAGGAGAACTGATTCCCCTAGAGCAGCCTCTAGGCCATTCAAGGTCTGTGAGAAAAGCTAGGAAAAGTCAAGAAAACTGTTAGCCTGGTACCCTGAGTGAGGAGGAGGATGGTGGCACCTGCTTGTAGAGGTGACCTATTAATCTTGTCACTTTTCAGAAAGACTGAAAACCTCATAATTCCTGTTCTAGCTGGCTCCAGGGTTTAACTCCACCATGCAGGCTCATCACCCACTTGGCACCTGGACCTGTGCTTTGCACTCTAGACTCAGAGTAATTCAGACACACTCTTGCCCCTAAGGAGTTCATGATTTGCACAGAAGCACAGAGATGAGGTGCAAATGCAGAAAAGGGGCAGCAAGGGGTGAGGGAAAACAGCTTTCAAGATCAGTAGAGTGTTGTGCTAGTGAATATTCTACTATCACTTTCCTAGCAAACAGTAATTTTTGATGGGTAGTGTTTTCCAGTTTCTGTGTTGTAAATAATCCTACGATGACGTTTTCAAGCTACCAATTTGGCATGAGCTGAATGCACAAAAGGGCAGAGATATATTGGGTTGTTAGGACCAATTATGAACCAGCTCTAGTACCACACTGTCTCTCTCAGCATATTGAAGACCCAAAGGAGCTCCTCTGGTTGCTTGATGATCCTAGAGACTAAAGAAGTGGGGAGTGGGCTGTTGGAAGATAATGATGGAATGGTCACCACACCCAGGCAATGAACAGCTGGTGGGTTATGCAGGCAGTAAAAAACCACAACACATAAGAATGATCCAATCAAAATATATATATATATGTATATATATATATATGTATATGTATATATATTACGGTACTAGGTGTGGAACCCAGAGGAATTCTTCCTTCAAGCTACAACCCCAGTCCTATTTTTTTATTCTTTATTTTGAAACCGGGTCTCACTAAGTTGCAGAGGGCCTCACTAAGTAGCTGAGGCTGGCCGCAAACCCAGATCCTCCAGTCTCAATCTCCCAAGTACTGGGATTACAAGTGTGCGCCACCACGCCAGGCTCAAAATAATATTTGAGAAACATATGGTTGGTGTTTATAATAAAAAATTGAGGTTATTAGTAGGACAATTTTGAAAACATGGTATATAAGCACGTATAACTTAGCCTACATTATATACACGGTACACTTAATTTTTTTGTATATTTGTGGTATTGGAGTTGAACTCAGGGGAATTCTCCCTTCAAGCTATATCCCTAGACCTTTTTTATTTTTTGTTTTGAAACAGTATCTTGCTAGGTTGCTGAGACTGGCCTTGAACCTGTGATCCTCCTGTCTCGGCCTCCCAAGTACTGGGATTACAAGCATGCTCTCATGCCCAGCTCTTAATACACTTAAATATAAACAATGCAATAAGACCTAAATAAAGTTAAATGAAAGTTTGTCTTTACATCTTGCCTCCCAGTGGGTCACTCTGCACCCCTGCTTTTAGGGAACACTTGTGGAGGGGTGAGGTTGAAGCTGAGTGAAATTTTGGTTTGTACTTAAGGTGTTAGATGCTGGTGGCCTGGATTTAGGGTCACAGTAAAGATGGAAAGAAGTCAAAGATTTTAAAAATCCTAAGACCAAATCTATAGGACTTGGTGATGAGTTGACTCAGTGTATGGAAGAGGGAGGAGTCACTCACTGAGATGGGAAACACCAAGGGCATCCAGCATGGTAAGGGAGAGGATGACTTAAGATAATGACCAAAAGACAGGCAGTGAGTAGCTGTTATGGTTTGGATGCCCCTCAAAATTTTATGTATCCCCCATGCAGCAATGTCCAGAGTGAGACTTTGGGGAAGTGACTAGATCATGAAGACTTTGTTCTCATCTAGGGATTAATCCACTGATAGCTGAATGGACTGCTGGGAGGTAGCACCTAGTTAGAACAAGTAAGTCACAGGGAATGTGCCCTGGAAGGGGTTATCTTCTCCCAGCCCCGTCTTCTCCCTCTCTCTGCTTCCTGGCTGCCACAAGCTGAGCAACTTTCCTTTACCATGCCCTTCCATCATGATGGTCTGCTACATCTCAGGACCATAGCAAGAGAGTTAGGCAACCATGAACTGAAACCATGAGCCAAAATGAATCTTTTGTTCTCTAAGTTGTACTTGTCAGGTATTTTGGACACAGCCACGAGAATCTGACTAACATAATAGTTCTGCATGCACAGCACTGTCTCAGGCACTGTAGGTACCCAGATAGTAATCAGATCCTTGCCGCAGGCAGGCATGACAGCAGGGTTTAGCCCCAGTCCTACAGCTTGGTCTGGTTGGCCTTTCAATTGCAGCCTGCAGGGCATTCAGTTGAGGATGGATGGGGAAGTGAGGGAGAGAATTAGCAAGGACTGTGTCTCACAGTGTCTGTCCCTGTAATCAACTTCAAGCACAGTGAAGAAGGCCTCTCTTTGCATGACAGTTAGAGTCCAGGCAGCTGCAGCCAGGCTTCAGACTCTCCTTTGTTCCACTCAGCAGTTATTTACTGTAACAACAATATTATGACACCATTAAACAACATTACAGTGCATTTACAAAGAAAAAAATAGCCCATAATCCCTGCATCCTAGTCCATAAAAGCTCATTTTCTATCCCACATTGCCTCCCAGGCCTTGACCACTTGTGTGCATTTTTTAATGTTGCTGTAATTACAGTGTATTTATAGTCTTACATTCAGCCTTTTTACCATGACATTGTAAGCCTTTTATGTGTTGAAACATTGTCTTCATAATGATCATTTTTAATAGCTGCATAATATTCCTTGGAGATGATGTATAACAATTTTCTCAACCAAGTCCATATTGTCTGACATCTCTATTGTGTCTGATTCTTTGCTATTATAGAAAATGTGGCAGCACATTACTTCGTGTCTGTGTTCTAATTTTGGCTGACCCTGGCTTGCTCTAAAGTAAAGAGCTGCTCTAGTTCTTTCCTCTTAAAGGGAAAGCATTACACAGGCATGGTTCTGGGGCCAGAACACTCCACTAGACCTAAATGTAGCTTCAACTTTCATTTTCTGGAGGTAGGAAAAAAATGTCTCTTTATATTCAGTGGTGAGTCAAAAGGTGACACGGCAGGAGGTAGGATCAGGTGAAGTAGGGAAAGAATGGAAAAGTAAAGTGTAACAGCAGAGTGTGTGTGTGTGTGTATGTGTGTGTGTGTGTGTGTGTGTGAGAGAGAGAGAGAGAGAGAGAGAGAGAGAGAGAGAGAGAGAAAA
>PVLC010013530.1:0-41462 GCA_004027655.1 Graphiurus murinus | reverse complement strand
ACTGGGGATTGAACTCAGGGGCATTCTACCTCCGAGCTATACCCCCAGCCCCATTTTTTATTCTTTATTTTGAAACCGAGTCTCACTAAGTTGCGGAGTGCCTCACTAGGTAGCTGAGGCTGGCCGCGAACCCGGATCCTCCGGTCTCAGCCTCCCGAATGCTGGGATTACAAGCGTGCGCCACCACGCCCGGCTTTGTTTGGGGGGTTTTGAGGGGGATTGAAACCAGAGGCCTTCAATCTTCAAGCTACGCCCCTAGCCCTATTTTATTTTTATTTTGAAACAGGGTCTTACTAGGTTGATGAGTCCCACTATTTTCTGAAGCTGTCCTAGAACCTACGATCCTCCTATCCCAGCCTCCCAAGTACTGGGATTGCAGGCATTCACCACCATACCCAGATCATTTTTCTTATTTTAAATGAGGTTAAGCATCTGTTTGTGACTTTGGGGCATTACATTTTATGGAAATGATTGTTTATATCCTTTGCCCATTTTTCTAGTGGGTTGTTGGTCCTTTAGAAACTGGTCAGAACTCTAGGGATAGCCCTTTGCCTGATGTTTAAGTGGTAAATATGTTTTCCCATTTTTATTGATCTTTTCATCCATGCTTTGATTTTACTCATGGTGTTTTTGTCATGCAGAAGGTTTTCTGAAATACAGCAAAAATGTAACAATTTTTGTAGATTCTAGATTCTGTGTCATAGTTAGGAAGGTCTGGTGAAATTTAATTGTACATTGAAAATGTTGAGAGAGTTTTGAAAAAAAGAAATATTTAAAAGTCTGAGAGACAATGGCAGATTATGGAGTGTTTGATAACCCCACCTTTAAGGTGTTGGCAGAATAAAAGTCTAGTGGAGTGGTCTTAACCTGCTTTTGTGTCTGTCTTGGGCAGGATTAGAAACTGCCAAGAAATTGAAGGCTAGAAATTTTGTTTCGTTGTTTTTGTAATAGTGGGGAGTAAATCCAGGCACATTCTACCTCCAATCCATACCCCAGCCTTTTTTTTTTTTTGAGGGGGGGTAGGAGTAGGGGTCTGCTAGGCTGCTGAGAGTCTCACTAAGTTGCTGACTCTGGTCTACAACCTATAATCCTCCTATCTCAGGTTCCCAAGTATTGGGATTACAAGCATGTGCCACCATGCCTGGCTAGGATTTTTTCTAATTGATGTATAGCACATACAGTAAATTGAATAAAACACATTAGTCTTAAGTATATAACTCACTAAATTATCACATGTAACTACCACCAAGATGAACTATGAGTGCCAAGTTCCTGGTTGCCTGGCACAGCCAGGAACAAGGATGTTTAGACCTGTGTGGTAGAGAACTATCTCTTGCATGCAATGTCATGGGAGGGTAAATGGTGGGAGTGATGGGCAGGGGTCACACCAGCATTGCTGGAGTGGCTATCAGTCTATTCAAGAGACTGGAGGGGCTCCCTGAGTTCTCCGTCTTATTAGAATTTACTCATATGGAAGAAGAGAAAACAAGGCTATCGGGAATGCAGAAGAACAGAGCAGGAGAGGGTGGCTGAGGCATCGACTCAGGCCTGTGTCTTAGGGGGCAAAGTAAGAATAACTCAATGGAAATGGGTGGAGGTGTGGCTTCTAGGTTAGAGAGATTGTGTTTGATTTATAGTGTTAGGCTGATATAGTTATCCTTTTATTCTTACTTTAATCTTTCCATCTTTTCCTTTTTTTGTTGTTTGTTGTTTGTTGTGGTACTAGAGATTGAACCCAGGGGCATTCTACCTCCGAGCTACACCCCAGTCCTATTTTTTATTCTTTATTTGGAAACAGGGTCTCACTAAGTTGCGGAGGGACTCACTAAGTAGCTGAGGCTGGCCGCGAACCTGGATCCTCCAGTCTCAGTCTCCCAAGCACTGGGATTACAAGCGTGCGCCACCACGCCCCACCTTTCCATCATTTCTAACCCTAAATCTCCATGAGGGATGAAGGAGAAGCAAAATAGGAACAAAAATAGACCCAGGCGAGCAAAGGCACAGAACAAGTCCTTACTACCTCTTACCTTCCAGTCACATTCCTCCCATGTTCTAAGGCACTGAAGAGTCATGCAGGTGTAAAGAGATGAAGGGGTCTAAAAGGTAAATCCTTCTCCCACCCACCCGCACCCCAGGCAAGGTAGACTCCCTGGAAGCAACTGTTAAGGAGAAAGCTCTCTGGTCTTGATGTTCCCTCCTGTACAGATGGGTATGTGACACTCCTGGCCTCTCTCAGCTCCGCCTTGGAATTCACTTAAACTAATAGCTTAATCTGAGGGTAAATTTGAGAAAAGCCAACCATGCATACCTGGCTCAGCTCCTTTCTTTCTTTCTCCCTCTGCTGCTTTTCCAGGAGTGGGCTCTCCCCACGTGTGGGGAAGGCTGCCCTGCTCCGGCGCTCTTCTGACTGCATGGCTGGGCTCCTCCTGGAGACAGGAAGCGCCCCTTTTACCTCTGACAGCAAGCCGCTCACACCAACTCCGCCTCTCCTAATAATACAGTAGCAGTTGACTCTCCATCAACCTCACTCTTTGCCTTGTTCCTCAATTTGTTCAGAAACAGCATGTGGAAGAGGAGTTTTGCTGATGGGTTCTCTGCAGAGGCCCAGGACTTTCTACTTAATGATTGCTGAGGATTTTAGTTCAGAACAATATACTTGTACTTCTATTTTTTTTCAATGTGTCCATTGTTGGAGTACCTGGTGATTTTACATCATAAGGAGGGATCTGGCTCTCACTAAGTAAGCTCCTTCTCCTCCAACTGATATTCTTCATAATTTTAAAGAACGCTATCTTTTATTTTCTTTTTATTTGTTTGTTTTGGTATTAGAGATTAAACCCAGGGGCATTCTACCTCCAAGCTGCAATGAACCCTTTCTATTTTTATTTTGAAACAGGGTGTCGCTAAGTTGCTGAGGCTGGCCTCGAACCTGTGATCCTCCTGTCTCAACCTCCCAAGTGCCTAGATCAGAGATGTGTACCACCATCTCTGGCTTATCTTCTTTTTCTTAATCTATATTATATAGTTATATATATTATATATAACATGTATATGATATATATATATATATTATATTATCTATGATTTATAAAAGAGGAATAAATTCCCTACATTTTGGTCCAACTCTTTTCCTCTGCCATCTTTCACCTTATCAGCTCTTTTAATTTTTACTCTAGGAAAGTTTATATTTTTATTTTATGTAGACTTCACAGATATATACATGCATGCAATTATTACAATTAAATGCCCTAATCTTTGTTGAAAGGCTAAATTACAAATACTGAAAAACATTTATTAATATTTAAAATATCAAGAGGAGTAAATGCTATTCTCAGCAGAACAAATGGTATGATCGGACCCACAAAGAGTGAAACATAATCCTGTGTCAATAAGCCTGTGCTCCTCGAAGGAGCCTTTCCCAAAGTCAAGGTCAAATGGATAGTCTTTCCTTACATTCCACCAATTGCTCAAGGCCCTGCCAGATTTCTTTGTTTGCTTCTTCTTTAGACAATGATTAGTCTGCTCAGACTACAATAACAGAATACCACAGATTGGATGGCTTAAACAGCACAAATTTATTTTCTCACAATTCTGGAGGTTGAAATTCCAAGACGAAGGACAGCAGGGGGGTGAGGCCTCTTCCTGGTCTGCAGACAGCCAGCCACTCTCTCTTCCTCACACGCCCATCCTCTGCGCATGCGCGTGGACAGATCTCGGTGTGTCTTTCTCTTCTTTTGGGGAGGATCGTAGGGTTTGAACCCAAGGGCATTCTACCTCTGAGCTATACCCGAGCCTTATTTTATTTTTTATTTTAAGCCAGGGTCTCGCTAAGTTGTTGAGGCTGGCTGTAAAACTATGTTCCTCCTGTCCAGCCTGGCAAATACTGAGATTGCAGACCTGAGCCACTACACCAGCTTCTTCCTCTTCTTATAAGGACACCAGTCCTATGAGATTAGGACCCCACCCTTACGACCTCATTTAATACTAATTATCTCTTAAAGGCCCCGTCTCTAAATACAGTCACCTTGGGAGTTAAGGTTTCAACATATGAATTTGGAGGGAAGTGGGACGCATTTAAATGTGTAACACTCATGTTTGTTCAAAATCTATGAATTTTGTGTGTAATAGAATAGGTATTCCCCCTCTATCCATACATAGAGAAAACATTCATTTGACTAGTCTGGAAACTAACCTGGAAATACCCTAAAGCTAAACTGTGGACATATTTGTCTGCTCTGGGAAATATGCATAAAGTTTTAGAAATCTTAAGGTAAATTCCCCTTATCCCCATTGTAGACAAAAACTAAGTTCTCCCCTGGGGCCCAGCGCTCCCCATTAGATGAGCCAAGCTGGGCAGTCGTTCCTGAAGGCACTGAGGACTCTGTGCCCGTCTCAGTGAATGTGCGCTGCTATAACAAAATGCCCAAGCCTGGGTATTTTATAAAGAACAGAAATCTGTTTCTTATAATTCTGGAGGCTGTAAGTCCACGATCAAGGCGCAGGCCGGTTCAGCATCTCAGGAGGGCTGCTCTCTGCTTCCAAGATGGCGCCTTTTTGCTGCAGCCATGTGTAGAAGTTGAGATGAAAGAGTGAAAGGGGAAACCTAGCCTAGTTCCCTCCAGCCTCTTTCTGAGATACTAAGACATTCATGAGGGAAGACACCCCCATTCCTTCCCTTCGAAGGTCCTAGCTCTTATTACCACCACAATGAAGACTACGTTTTAATTAATTGTAGAAAGGATACACATTGAAACTATAGCAGCCCATAACCTCCTCTCCACCCCCCACAGCAGAGTTTAGTGATAAATTCTCTCCCCTGCACCTAAGAATAACGCTGTCTGGGGCTACGGATAAGAGTCCATTCACTCCCGGTAAGAAGTGTAAATTGTGCTTCTATTCCCAAGTTTGGTATCTACTTACTGTCAAGAGCTGAGCTGGAGGGAGCTGTGCTGACAGGTGTTAATGGTGGTCAGTTAAGATGAGCCAAACTGCCTGTAACAAGGGGCTCTTTATTCTTTCACTCTAGCAGGAGAAGCAAGAGGCCAAGCAGGAAAAAGCAGCCGGCACCTCCAGTGTTCCGTTTTCCAGCTCCAGGTGGGGGTCAGAGGTACCAGTGCAGGCTGGGGATTGTCTCACCGTCCTGGATCTGCAGGCAGTGGAGGAAAGTGTCTTGGCCTTGGGTCTAGGAATGGAGTACAAGCAGAAGCGTGGTGGGTCTGCAAGGAAGCCTCCTGGACCACGGATCCGTCCACCACGCGTGGTGTGGGGATGGCAGCCTCCCCAGGAGACCTGTCAGACGAAGCTTTCGTCACGGCCTACAGTCAGGTCTGAAGGAGCACACGCAGCAGAGCCAAATTCCTCATTGGGCACGGTGACAGCAACCTTGTCATGCCGCCAGCCATGTTTACAAAGAATCTGTAATTCCCTAGATACAGCTTCTGCTTGATGTTTATTTTGATTATCATAGTTGACTCCAGAGAGAAGAAAAGGAATAATTACCAAATTTTCTCCAGGATGAAGACGCCAAAGATGCTATAGTTAAGCCAGGCGTGGTGGTGCATGCCTGTAATCCCAGTATTGGGAGGCTGAGACAGGAGGATCACAGGTTCAAAATGAGCCTCACAACTTAGTGAGACTCTCAGCAACCTAGTGAGACTGTTTCAAAAGAAAAAATTTTAGCTGAGCGTGGTGGCGCACGCTTGTAATCCGAGTATTTGGAAGGCTGAGGCAGGAGGATCCGGGTTTGCAGCTAGCCTCAGCTACTTAGTGAGGCCCTCCAGAACTTAGTAAGACCCTCTTTCAAAATAAAGAATAAAAAATAGGGCTAGGGGGTATCGCTCGGAGGTAGAATGCCCCTGGGTTCAATTCCTAGCCCCACCAAAAAAAAAAAAAAAAAGATGCTATAGTTAGATCTTTTATTAGGCATTATTGTAAGTGCTTTTCTGTGTTCTACTATAAAACAGGACACACAGAATTGTGAGACTTCACTCAATAAAGCTTTATATTTAATATTAATGGTTATCATGAGCAAGCTAGGCCATGTGCATAGACCAAACCTGTTTGTGTCTTTCCACGCTGACAGGAGTTATTGAATAATAATAAATTCACAAGCTACACCTTTTTCATCATGTGCTCATCACCAAGTATGAGTGGGTCACCTGGCAGTCATAGCTGGGTCATCACTGGGTCTTTTATTCCAATCTTAATTACCAATATCTATAAAACTCAAGTTTTGTTCTGTTTTTGTGGTACTAGGAATTGAACCCAGAGACATTCTACCTTCTAGCTACACCCCAGTCAGATTTTATTTCTTTTTTTTTTTTTTTTTTTTTGCGATACTGGGGATTGAACCCAGGGGCATTCTACCTCTGAGCTACTATACCCCCAGACCTATTTTTTATTCTTTTATTTTGAAACAGGGTCTCACTAAATTGCGGAGGGCCTCACTAGATAGCTGAGGCAGGCCGTGAACCCGGATCCTCCAGTCTCAACCTCCCAAATGCTGGGATTACAAGCGTACCCCACCACGCCCGGCTTTTATTTCTTATTTGGAAACAGGTCTCACTAGGTTGATGAAAGTCTCACTACTTGCTGAGGCTGTCCTCAAACCTGCGATCCTCCTGTCTCAGCCTCCCAAGTACAGAAATTACAGGCATGCACCACCACACCCAGCTCTGTAACACTCAAGTCACACATCGCACCTTACACAATGATGGCCATAGGTTACAGAAAGACTAAGCAAGAGCAAGGTGGCCACCTGGGTCCAGGAGCCTGAACAGAGCTAAGGTAGTGGACACTGTTGTCACGGGCATGAGACTCTACCCTGAGCCGAAGCCTGGGGACAAAGAAACACAGGTTCATCACTGTGGCAATTTTCCTGGACAGGGGGGAAGGACCAGGGTGCCACTGTAAGAAATCTTGGGTGCTCCTTCTTTTATGGGTCTCAGGTGAGGGTGTTGCTCCACTTGGTGGTCTGGTGTATTTGATAATGTTCATGGACCTGGTTTCTTTGATAAGGGGTTGACAAGTCCGTGCATTCATGAGCTACTGATTTAATTTGATAAGATCACAGGTGGTCCTTACTTATTAGCCTGGTTAATTTATTTATCAGTCTATTCCTTCTGGTTGTGCTGAGCAGATGATGATTGTTTACTTGTATGAACCAGAGATAGCGTCATTTTACCTCAATGCTTGTTCTCAAAATAGAATAATTCAATGACAAACTCCTGCTTTACAAAATGGAGTAACTCACAGCAAGCCACAGTCTTCTCTCAACAATTATATGTTCCTGAATTATAATGGCTTTTATAAATTTACCAGCCAATTTTACTACTTTACCCACTAAATATGATTTTAATTATAATCTCAAATCTTTCTGGGTAGGAATAATTTGGGTAGAAATAATCATGGTAAAAATAAAGACAATTGAGTGAAAATATTAAATACATGTCAACTGGCACGTATAAAAGGTGTGACTGCTCCCTGAGGATATTTTTTCACCCTAATAAAAGATTCTCCGGCAAGTATGAATAAACGCATATAACCCCTTCTCTGTTCCTGCCTCCATGTCCCCACCTGCTTTCCTGCTCTCAACACTTTCTAAACTAGGACAGGAAAATCAGAGGGAAGAAAAAGAAATGGAAAAAGAGAAGAAATCCACAGGCTGGACCAAGCCAAAGCACGTTGCCACCCATTTGGTAGGACTTTTTAAAACTTGCTAAAGCAAATTTAACTTTGCAAATGTGTATTTTAAAAGGTTGGATGCTGAATGTGGAAGGGAAATTGAACTGTGGTGCAAAATTGAAGTGTTATGTGAAATTTCAGTAATTGTGCCCATTAGCTGAGAAAATATTTGCTTAGGGTTTTTTCAGTACTGCCCTTTGGTTGGCCAACTGAACCGGAATGCGCTGGCCAGGGGCGCCCCATCTGCCATTTTACCTACCGCGTCCTCCAAACTGGGACATCTCCAGCTATGCCTTCCTATGGTTAATGTATGCACATATCTTCCGCCACTTAAATAAATACCACGCAGAATGTCAACAGAGAGACTGGGTTAAAGTGGAAATTGGCCACAAAGTGCTGAGGGTCAACCATGAGCACCATTTTCCTGCTTCTCCCCAGCTACACCGAGGCTTGGAACACTAGCGGAGAGAAAATATGGCTTCCGCCCACCCTGCTAGGCTCCTTGGCTGGGCCACAAATAAAACAAGATTAACATGAGAAAAACCAGCAAAATAGAAGCCTAACGAAGGACCAGGTTGAAGTTTGTATAGCGTCCTGAGGTACAGAAGGGGCGGCTGAGGTTGTCTTGTTGTGCGGATAGTCTTTCAGGGAATAAAAGTGATCTGGAGCAGCGCTCTGAAGAGCTGGTCATGGTGTCCACCTCCAGGCCCCTCCCCAGTGATCCCAGTTAACCTTCCCTGATTCCCACGGGGATTCCCGAGGAGGGATTCCTGACAACCGGAGTTCCTTTTGGAGGATCTGTCCTTAGGCAGATAAGGGGAGCTGAGGAGGCCTCGACCTGTGTCCTTATTTCTTGAGTGTCCTTGGTTCAAAGGCGTCAGCAAACCAAAGTATCATACTTGCTGGAGGTGGCATTTCTTAAACTCCTTTAATACTTTAAACAGGGTTCAGTGAACCAGATGTGGTGGCGCACACCTGTAATCCCAGTATTTGGGAGGCTGAGACACATGGATTGCAAGTTTGAAGCCAGTCTCAGCAATTTAACAAGAACAAGTCTTAATTAATTATTAATTATTAATTATTAATTAATTATTAGTTATTAATTATTAATTAATTAAAAGGAGCTGGGCATGGTGGTGCTTGCTTGTAATCCCAGTACTTGGGAGGCTGAGACGGGAGGATCCAGGTTCGTGGCCAGCCTCAGCTACTCAGTGAGGCACTCTGCAACCTAGTGAGACCCTGTTTCCAACATAAAGAATACGAAATAGGACTGGGGGTGTAGCTCAGAAGTAGAATGCCCCTGGGTTCAATCCCCAGAACTGCAAAAAAGGGGGGGCCTGGGAGTGTAGCTCAGTGGTAGAACACCCTAGGTTTGATACCTAGTATAGCAAACAAACAAATAAATAAATAGGCTTTGGTGGAAAAGATATTAAAATTAGCTCTTAATCTGGGGGTGAGACTTAATGGTGAAAATTCATTCTTTAATACTATGCCTATCAGTGGATGAATGCATACAGAAAATGTGGTATAATACATGATGGAATACTATTTAGCCATCAAAATAATGACAACCTATCATTTGCAGCAAAATGGGTGGAAGTGGAGGACATTATGACAAGTGAAATAAGTCAGACACAGAAAGGCAGATTCTGCACATGATCTTTCACAGATGGATGTTTTGAAAAATTGATTGAAATGTATCATGATTACTAGAAGATAGGATTGCTGGGGGAGGGGAGATAGTGAGTTGCAGAGGGCCTCACTAAGTAGCTGAGGCCGGCCTCGAACCCGGATCCTCCTGTCTCAGCCTCCCAAGCACTGGGATTACAAGCGTGCGGCCACCACAGCCGGCCTTATGCTATCTTTTAATCACAATTTCTTTTGAATGAAGCCAGATCTCAGCCGTGTTTGGGGCTGGGCACAGGCAGCTACTCCTGGCCCCAGCAGGTCTCACCAGGTCCTCTCCCAGCCCTGCCCTTTCAGTGTCACGAAGGGACTAAGGGCCGCTGGGCTATCTCAGAACCACAACTCCCCAACAACCAGAACCCAGATGGTCCCAGGTTTCCTTCTAGGAAAACCAGGTGCTTTTTCTAGCACCTCCAGGTGTATAGTAGTGACTGCTTCAGCCTCCTTTGTCCCCGAAGCCAAAGTATCCTAAATGATGTTTGAGTGGATACGACTCCCTATGTATCCAACCTCCTGACCAGTACAAAGTACAGGCATGAGGACAATTCATTTCTGTCATTTACTCAAAAGAGTATTACTTACTACTTTGGAATATCTATAACATACTAGGAATAACTATAGGGTTATTCATTGCAAAGGAAATGTACCAAAATTAGTCATAAGCAATGAGTCAGTCTCATCCCAGAAACCATTCAGAGCTACCATATGAGCAACGAGAATGGGGACTTCTTAATGGAAAGGGGCCAAAAACAATATATACACTAAGAAGCCACTCCAGACTCCCTGCACCCAGACTACTGTAGGTCTAAAATAAACAAAAGAGTAATAGGATAAATCATAGGCAAGAAGGAACTTGAATAGGAGCCCTAGAAATGCTATCCATCCCGCAGAACAACTTGCCAAGGCTCAGGGAGAAGCATCGCCTGACCGCTCCTGCGGGGTTTTCATGAGGAAGAGAGGCTGTCTGCCTAAGGCGGGGGGGGGGGGGGGGGGGGGGGGGGGGGGGGGGGGGGGGGGGGGGGGGGGGGGGGGGGGGGGGGGGAGCAGAGAGCATCGCCCTTTAGGAGCATCGCAGGGAAAGGAGATTTGCAGCCCTGGGCTCTACGCTTTCCCTCTGGGGCCACAGTCAGGGCCCTTGTTATCCCACTAAAGATCAATCTCTTTAGTCAAAGAGGCACATAACACCAGGTAACCAAGGGAACAGCACCCAGTCTCAGGCTGCCTCATCAAATCCGAGGGGGAGATGAAGAGGTTGGGGATTTCTGCCTGTTTCGTTCACTATACCCATGTGCTTATAATGTTGCCTGAACAAAATAGATGATCAATTAATATTTACTGGACAAATTATTACACGTGTGAATGAACAGGCAATGATTCAACATTATTCACACTGGAGGATGAATTATTGCTGGGACATGTAAACATCAGACTTTTCATAAAATGTTTTAGAAGTGTAGTAACTTCCTTTGTTTCCAGTCAGCTAACAAATATTATATCTAAAATGTATTTTTCTTTTTTTTTTTTGTACTAGAGATTGAACCCAGGGGCATTCTACCTCCAAACTACACCCCAGCTCTATTTTATTTTTTTATTTGGAAACAGGTTCTCACCAAGATGCAGAGGATCTCACCAAGTTGCTGAGGCTAGCCTCAAACCTGTGATCCTTCTGTCTCAGCCTCCCAAGTCCTGGGATTACAAACATGCACCACCACTCCCGGCTCAGTGTATGTTTTTAAATAAGCACAAGTAAGTACCGTCAACCTACTGTGTGCCAGCCACTGTAACATACAAAAATAAAAGTTCTGATACAAGAAGCAATCATGGATATAAGATAGGACGGGAGTGAAATACACAAAAGAGGGTGAGAAGAGTTTGGACATTATGAAGCAACAAAAAAAATGATGACCCAGTCAGGTGGGATACCAAATGCCTGTAATCCCAGTACTTGGAAAGTTGAGACAGGAGAATCACAGGTTCATGGCCGGTCTCTGAAACTTAGTGAGACCCTCAGCAACTGAGTAAGACTCTGTTTCCAAATTAAAAAATAAAATAAGGCTGGGGTTATAGCTTGGAGATAGACTACCCCTGGGTTCAATCGGCAATGCCAAACAATAATAATAATAACCACCTTTGTTTTAATCATCTGGGTCTCAGTGCTCATATCAAAGAATCTACCTTTTAGCCTTTAATATCTTGTCTTGGTTATATAGATTGTATCAGTCACAGGTTGGCCAAGAAAGCAGAGCCCACTCTTGGTATTTCAAGCAGAAAGTGATTTAATACAGGGAATTTGGCCCTTACACAAAACCACTGTAAAGGTCAGCAGAGTAAAAGTCAAGAAGCTGCTTGTAGCTTTCTGGAAAGCAGGAAGTTCAGAGATGAGAAGAACCCTTTGCCAATGACCTCAGCTTCCCACAGGATCAAATGCGAATCCCAGAATCCCTCGGAGCTTCTGGCCAGAGTGTTCATGTGTGTCCACCACAGCAGTCAAAGGCATGGAGTCTTCTTCATGTCCTTCAGGTCCTGTTCTCAGACTCACTTTTTTTGTGGTACTAGGGATTGAACCCAGGGGCATTCTACTTCCAAGCTACACCCCTAGGCCTATTTTTTATTCTTTATTTTGAAACAGGGTTTCTCTAAGTTGCAGGGGGCCTAACTAAGTAGCAACAGGCAGCAACAAACCTGCAATCCTCCTGTCTCAGTCTCCCAAGTACTGGTATTACAAGTGTGCCCACCATGCCTGGCTCCTCTATTTGTTTTTGTTTTGTTTTGCTTTGATTTGTTTTGTGGTACTGGGGCTGGAACCCAGGGGCATTCTACCTCCAAGCTACACCCACAGCCCCATTTTATTCTTTATTTTGAAACAGGGTCTCACTAAGTTGTGGAGGGCCTCACAAGTAGCTGAAGCTGGCCATGAATCTGCGATCCTCCTGTCTCAGCCTCCCAAGTACTGGGATTACAAGTGTGTGCCACCATGCCTGGCTGAACCTGCCCTATCTGGATGTCAAATGTCCCTCAGAGGCCCATGTGTCAAGTGCTTGGTCCCAGGGTGGGGCTGGTGGGAGGTGGCAGAGCCTAGTGGGAGGTGTTACGTTCTTGAAGGCGAGCCCTGGGAAGGGACTGTTGGACCCCCACCTCTTCCTCTTCTCTCTGGCTTGGCTTCCTGGCTCACGAGGTGAGTGGTTTGCTCCACCCCGGGCTCCTGCCATGCTGTGCTGTCCAAAGT
Source organism: Graphiurus murinus (assembly GCA_004027655.1). Lineage (NCBI taxonomy): Eukaryota > Metazoa > Chordata > Mammalia > Rodentia > Gliridae > Graphiurus > Graphiurus murinus. The sequence goes on along the minus strand of PVLC010013530.1, from coordinate 28,867 downwards.
AGTGCCACCTGCCCTTCTGGACTGGAACCTCCAAACGCATGAAGCAAAACAAACCTTCTCTCTCTTCATAGGTTAAGTACGTGGGTATTTCATTACAGTGACAGAGAGCTGACTCAAACTGGACCTAAGCAAAGGCCTGATAACAAATCCATCTGGAGAATGTACTTTCCAAGCTTCCAGACCCTGCTGTTCAGTGGGGGACAGAGAGGAGCCAGACTGTTTGCAGAGAGCGATTCAAGCCAAGTCCACGATCAGATACAAATGGTGCCCAGTCCTCAAGTGGATGCAATCATTCTCTATCAATTAGTGGTTTTTTTGTTCTCTTTCTATAAAGTCCTCCTGCCCAAGACTCCTTTACAGAGAGAAATGTGGAGTGGGAGCCAGGCACAAGGGGTAAGGAAAGGGGCACACACCTGGAATCCCAGTACTTGGGAGGCAGAGACGGGAGGAGGATCACAAGTTCGAGGCCAGCCTCAGCAATTTAGCAAGACCCCCTTTCAAAGTAAAAATATCAATAAAAGGGCTGGGAGTATAGCTCAGTGATCTTAGAGCCCTGCTGGGTTCAATCCCTAGTGCCCCCCACACATCCCACACACAGAAATGGGGAGTGAGTACACCCTCCTGACTACTGTTTTGTGGCCCCAGAATGGTCACAGCCTGGTGAGCAGTTTGCCTGTGGACTTCTTAGAGATTGAAGTTTCAATAAAGCTTTATTTCCACCAGGCGGATGGCTGGATGCACTGGGCCAGCATAGCTACCTGGGCAGAAGGATTAAGCATGCCAGGGAAGGCTTTGCAGGGGCGGGCTGGTAATTCAGTGGGTCCTCCGGACAGACAAGGGGGCAGTGGGCACAGCATGGGGCAGCCTTTCCTGGAACTTGACACAAAAGAGACCGTGTCTCTCAGGGCGACCTTGCATGTTTTCTTGTATCCTACCTATGAGCTACACCCCCAGTCCTTTTTATTTTGTTTTTATTTCAGTACATGGTATCACTAGCTTGCTGAGAGTCTTGCCAAGTTAAGGAGGCTGTCCTTGAACCTGCAATTCTCCTGTCTAAGACTTCCTAGAATGGGGATTGCAGGTGTGCGCCACCACACCCAGCAATTCCCAGCCCTCTCTCTCTAGTAGGTTGGTGATATCAATCTTTGGGGGAGACAACGGTGAGCTCTAGGAAGGGCCGAAGAGGAGGGGAGAGCAGTACAGTCATTTGCCTCTCGTTTGAAACAACACAAAACAAAAAAGACAGTCTTTACCGGCCCTCCCGACTTGAGGCTCCAACCAGGCCTCCCGGCTAGTGCTGGGAAGAGCCAGTGCTTAAGGCCTCGCTCCCGCCGCCCGCCCGGCCCAGCCCTCCACCTCCTTCCTCTTTCCAGGAGGGCCTCCCCGGCCACCCAGGCCGTGAGCACTGTCCTGCTTGGGAGGGAGCACCTCTGGGAACAGGATGGAGGCCACATAGGTGGAGAGAAAGGCCCGCCTCCCTTTCCTAACGTTTCCCTTAGGTTAGGGAATGCTGGAAATCATGACCGAGTATCAGGTTCTTGTTTTGATCTATAATCTAAGAAAAATACTCTTTTATCTCTTCCCAACAGTCCTCAGAGGGCTTTTTCTCTCCAAAGTGCAATGGAAATTCAGGCTCCGAAAGCCACCTAGGAGGATTACCAGGACCGCCCAAGAATCAGCACTCCTCTCCAGCTGACTATGCAGCAGCCAGACCAGAGGTCCCCCCTGAAGCATCTGGCAGGGGCCGTGAAGGAGAGAAAGGAAGGGTGGGGAGGCTCACTGGAATTCTTAAGCTTCTCCTTCTCACCTTACTCTCAGTGGGTACGCATTCGGAGAGCAAAAACACGTTAAGAACGAGCCAGAGTGCTAGGATGCTTTGTATAGAAAAGGAATATAGAGCCAAGCATGGTGGCACAAGCTTGTAATCCTAGTACTTGGGAGACGGAGGCAGGAAGATCCCAGGTTTGTGGCCAGAGTCAGCAACTTAGCAAGACCCTGTTTCAAAATAAAATAGGGCTGGAGGTTTTGTTCAGAGGTAGAATGCTCCTGGGATCAATCTCCACTAACACACACACACACACACACACACACACACACACACACACACACACACAAGGAATATAAGAGAGAAAGGGCAGTTTAATTTTTTTAATGAAACCAAAATCTCTAGTATAAGGAATAGAGTAGCATGCACTTTCAAGTATATTAGCAATAAGCCGGGCGTGGTGGCACACAATTGTAATCCCGGCATTCAGGAGGCTGAGACCGGAGGATCCGGGTTGGCAGCCAACCTCAGCTACCTAGTGAGGCACTCCGCAACTTAGTGAGACTCGGTTTCAAAATAAAGAATAAATAATAGGGCTGGGGGAATAGCTCAGAGGTAGAATGCCCCTGAGTTCAATCCCCAGTACGGCAAAAAAAAAAAAAATATATATATATATATATGTATATATATATACATATATATATATATATTAGCAACATATACAAAGGACTGAATATAAATTGATAATATTTCAGGTTTCTTTTCCTTTTTTTTAATTTTTTTGTACTGGAGGTTTGAAACAGGGTCTCACTACGTTGCTGAGGGTCTTGCTAAATCACTGAGGCTGGCTTTTGAATCTTTGATCTTCCTGTCTCAGCCTTCCCTGAGTACTGAGATTATGGCATACACCACTGTGCTTGGCTATATTTTCTTTTCAAAAGTAATAACAACATTTATTTAGTATAGTGTTTTACTTTAGCAGGGAAGAATGTGAGGAGGAAGGGGGGAAAGTAGTGTTTCATCAGAGTCCCCAAAGTGAATGAGACTTACAATAGTACAGGGATGGGGTGAGATGGCCAGGCAAAGCAGATGGAAGGGCCCAAGACTGTTCTTGCACTTTCTAGTGCACTGTCCTCTCTTTTTGGTGGTGGTAGTTGTAGGGAAAGAAACACACGCGCACGCTGATTTCACACGCTGTCTTCAGGATCTCAGCAGCCTTGCTATGCTCAGTATCTTGAAGATCCACATCATTCACAGCTAGCACTCGGTCCCCTTCTGGAAGTCCTGCTCGATGCACATCGGAGTCAGGAATTACCTTGGAGACAAAGAGGTCTAGCTGGGAGGCCTTTCCTCCTGGGACGTTAAGTCCCAGCGGAGCTCCAGGAGGGTTTTTTAGTGGACGATTCGGGGCAGAAATGGAGTCAACTCAATGCTGTAGTCTGGGTGGTATGCTCTCTCCTGCTGGGGCTTCTCATAGGCAGGCAGGAGAAGCACTGGTCAGTCGTCCTAAGGGGCTGCCCATCTTGCACAAGGCTCGCAGGCAGGCCTCAGCACCTGGGCTCCCAGTCAGCTCAGCCTGGGAACCCAATGAGGACCTCCATTTCTATTTTCAGTCTCTCTCAGCCTGAGGAATGGTGTGCTTCAATTAATGTTTTTTCCCCCATCATATAATGTAGACTGTAATTAAGGAAGGACCTAACCTTTCCCCTATATTCATCCTCTGCAATAATGAATAATGAGTCACAGGTAACAGAGGATTCAAGTTAAAAGGCTAAAAACTATAGGTCGAGCCAACATAACCGCGGCTACGGGACTGTAGGAATGATCTCCCATGAGCTGAACAGGTGAGAATGTGTTACAGAGAATTTCTTTACGCTCATTCCATTCATCATGCAATGGTTTTAATTAGAAGTCTACCACACTGCATAGCTAAACACATTAGCACAAACAAATTCAACTATCGCCAAATTGAAAAAAAGAAAATTACAAGGCTTTTAGACTTCTGGTTTGTTCTGAGTAAGAATTAGACTCAAGGGCCATATGCTTTCTCTCATGTGTGGAAGCTAGAGAGAAAAAAGAAAAGAAAAGGGAATCTCATGAAAATGAGAGAGATCAGCAGAGTAGTGGCAGGGGGAGAGGGGAGAGGGGAGCTTTGGGGAAGGAAACAGACCTAGTAGTGTTCTGTGCCTATATGAATCTCTCTATCGGGTACAATTATTATTTGTGTGTGTGTGTGTGTGTGTGTGTGTGTGTGTGTGTGTGTGTCTGTGTGTGTGTAGTGCTGGGGATTGAACCCAGAGGCATTCTACCTTCGAGCTACACCCCCAGCCTGGTTTTATTTCATATTTAGAAACAGTGAGTCTCACTACTTGCTGAGGCTGTCCTCGAACCTGTGATCCTCCTATCTCAGTCTCACAAGGATTACAAGTGTATACCACCACACCTGGCTTTATCGTGTACAATTATAGTGCACCAATAATGAAAAAATTTTCAAGGTCTTAACATACTTTTTTTACTTTGGGGTCAAACAAGGCAGCATTTGGTTAAAAGAATTAGACTCAAAATGAAAACTGTAAATAAAAAGTATCCTTTCGTGTGTGTGTGTGTGTGTGTGTGTGTGTGTGTGTATGTGTGTGTGTTTCTGAGGAGTGGACCCAGGGACATTCTACCTCCAAGCCACACTCCCAGCTCATATTTTGAATTTTTGTTGTTGTTTAGAAACAGAGTCTTGCTAGGTTTCTGAGGGTCTCACTATGTTGCTGACACTGGTCTTAAACCCGAGATCCTCCTGTTTCAGCCTCCCAAGTACTGGGATTATAGGCATGCGCCACCACACCCAGCTAAGAAGTATTATTTTTTATATTTCTTTAACCAGATTTGTACCCAATACCATCAGATTTACTATCCCAGAAACCTACGTGAAATTGTGAAACCTAGGAAACCTACAAAGACTAATCAAAATTTCGGCAATTTTTAAATTTTTTATTAAAGAATAAAATTTTATTCTACATGACTGAGAGCTTCCTAGTGATACATTCATATGCGCAGGTAACATTAGATGTTCTGTCTCCTCTCCCATTCTCTCTTCTCCCTCCTTCTTCCCTCTCCTGATTCTTTCCACTAATCTACTGGTCTCCCTTCTAACTTTCGAGAGATCCCTTTTCTTTTCCTTTTTCTCTCTGGCTTCCACATAATGAGAGAAAACATAACAGATAATATTTTTGAAACCTGATTTTTGTAAGCTCTTCTCTAAAATTACTCTGACAATGTCCCCATTTTTACAATGCACCTGACTAAAGTGGAGAATTCCAAAACATTTGGCTTTTCCTGAGAATTGCCCAAAACAGGGTCTCCAATAAAGTCTTTCTGCATACACCAGAAGCATTTCTGATCTGTTCCATCATTACCATCAAAACAAAATGCAGCCTTCAGAGGTGTGTTTTTATTCTACAATCCCTTGATCCTTTCATTTTTTAATGATATTTCCAAGATTATTCCCACCTTTGATCTACTAAACAGTATTTTCCTACAGGACCCTGTAGCAATTTGGTGGGAAATGATTCCTTATTGTCTGGGACAGATCCAACATTCAGTGCTCCTGACACTTGCTCATGAGTTGGGTAACATCTCCCTGTCATCCTAGTAATTCAGAACTCTCCCCCTATGATTCAATGCCTACCAGGGGCGCTCTCACGTGGTTGAAGCCCACTGCAACTCAAACATATGTTCCTGTGTCTACAATTACTATCTCTCACAGCCGCAAAAGGCAATTTACACATCTTGTGGCTGGAACACTAGATTCCTTACTTATGATGTGGATTTGTTTCAAGAACGTATTCGTCTCTGTTCAAACTACAGTTCTTTCTGAACATGGGTCTAGTCTTACTATTCAATGGAACCATTGCTAGTTAGTGGTTTTGTTTTTTTATAATCATATAAATTTAAGGTGTATAATGATTTAGGGTTTACTTATTTCATCTGAAAACAAACAAATATGGGAGTACATTTTTTGTTGTTGTAGTTTGATAATTATTCTACATTTGTAACTCATGAGATCAGGGCTTTGGACTAAATCTGAATTTATCCCATATGTAGGAACTCTCTTTGTTTTAAATATACTGTTATTGAGCCAGGCATGGTGGTGCACGCTTATAATCCCAGTACTTGGGAGGCTGAGATAGGAGGATCTGGGTTCATGGCCAGCCTCAGCTTAGTGAGGCCCTCTGCAACTTAGTGAGACCCTGTTTCAAAATAAAACATAAAATTGGGCTGGCAGTGTAGCTTGGAGGTAGAATGCCCCTGGGTTTAATACCCAGTACCACACACACACACACACACACACACACACACACACACACACACAAAATAATAAATAAACTGTTATCGATGCATTGCAATCATACATGACAGTGAGGCTCAGAGGGGTAAGGACATGCATGCACAACCTTGGAGTGTTTCCCTCCGATCCCGCCCCCTCCCTCCCTCCCCGTACATGTCCTTGAGGGGGTTTGGGGGCAGGAGGGGTGAAGGAGACTTGATAAAGACAACAGTTAAAATGATGCTCTGTAGAGATGAGAAATTATCAATGCCCATCTCAGTGGAAGCAGAATTTAGTGCATCTGCTTCGCCAAGGAGTTCACTCCCAGGTGGTCTCCACCCGGCCTGCTCATATCCCAGCACGTCCTGACCTGAAAGTCAAAGCCAAAGTATTTTTCCAGATGTTGCTATCATGCCAATTCTATTCTCTTCAAGAAAAGGACAGTCACCTCCAGGGAGCGGGGGTGGGGGTGGGGGTGGGGGTGGGGTGCTGCTTTTCATCATGGAGATCTTTCCTGCTGATGGAGGAGGCATGTTCACGTGTAGAGTCAACTTGAAAACCTCTAAGAGAGGACTTCTTTTTTTTTTTTTTTTTTTTTTTTTTTGTGGTACTGGGGATTGAACTCAGGGGCGTTCTACCTCCGAGCTATACCCCCAGCCCTATTTTTTATTTTTTATTTTGACTGGGTCTCACTAAGTTTCGGAGTGCCTCACTAGGTAGCTGAGGCTGGCCGCGAACCCGAATCCTCCGGTCTCAGCCTCTCGAATGCTGGGATTACAAGCGTGTGCCACCACGCCCGGCTAAGAGAGGACTTCTTAGGCTCAGAAACCTTTCTAAGGAGAACAGATAGGCCAGGTGCTGCATGCCTGTAATCCCAGTACTTGGGAGGCTGCGACAGGAGGATTGCAGATTTGAGGCCAGCATCAGCAACTTAGCAAGGCCCTCAGCAACTTGGCAAAACTCTGTTTCAAAATAAAAAACAAAATAAAATAAAATAGGGGTAGGAGGTAGAATGCCCTTGGGTTTAATCCCCAGTACCCAAAACACAAAAACAAAAACAAAGAAGAAGCAGCAGCAGCAGCTATCTATCCAGGGAAAAGTTATAGATTAGGAAGTATCTTAGTCTGTTTTGTGTTGCTATAGCAAAATTCCTGAGGTTAGGAATTTTACAAAGAAAATAAGTTCATTGTTTTATGGTACAGAAGGCTAGGGTGTCCAAGGTCAAGAGGCCTATATCTGGTGAGAGGCTTTGTGTTTGGTCTTAACATGACAGAAACAGAAACTGAAAAGGCAAAAAAAGTGTACGCACATAGGGTAGGACAGAAAGGGAAGAAGGAGGAGAGGGGGAGGAGGACCCCGAACTCACCCTTTAATCAGAGACTCATTTCCAGGATAATGACATTATTCTGTTCATGAGGACCACCCCCATTGCCTTATCATCTCTCTTTTTTTTTTCTCTTGGGAGGGGAGGTGTTACTAGAGATTGAACCCAGGAGCATTCTACCTCTGAGCAACACCCCCAGCCCTTTTTATTTTGAAGCAGGTTCTTGCTAAGTTGCTGAGGCTGGCCTCGAACTTCAGATCCTCTTGTCTCAGCCTCCCAAGTACTGGGATGACAAGCCTGCACCATCATGCCACAGCTAGGACCTACTCACCTCTTAAAGATCCCACCTGTCAACACTGTTGCACTGGGAAACAAGTTTCCCACACACGAAATTAGGGACCCCACTCAAACCAGAGCAGGGGAACGCTGACCGCGTTCCTGTCTCCACAGGTTTCTCGAGGCCTTGACAAGCTAGCTTCTGAACACTCGTGTTCCTCGTGATGAGGAGCTGCTGTTCTCAGCTATTATCCACAAGCGTTTCTATGACTCAGATTATTCAGCTTAAGAAGATAAACAAGCTCTTAACGCCACACGATGCTTAGAGAGAGGGAAAACTTATCATCCTGGCACGACACAATGTTTTGCATGAACAATAAAACACATTAGAATGGCACGGAAAGAAATTTTCCTCAGTTCCACTTAGCTCCCAAAACTATTTTTTTCCCTGTAGATTTTCCAGATCGAATCTATAATTGCAGTCATAGTATCCATACTGTTGTGTGTTTTGCTTTTAGAACTAATATTTCACATCTTCTATATTCTTACCTTGCTTATCTAATTATTATAGTTAATGGTTGCGTTGTCACCCTCCTATTGATACACTGTAATTTACTAAGTTATTCTCTTATTTTTGAATTCTTATTGTTTTTCAGGTTTTCTTTTTCTATCACAGATAGAAACATCTGTCCTACATCTGTAAAAATATTTCCTTAGGAAAAATTCTCTGGAGTAGTATTACTTGGTCAAAGGATATGAACGTCTTTGTAGCTTTTACTAAGTATTATCTTATCCCTTTTAAAAAGGGGAGATGCCAGTTGGAAATGGTCCTGGCTACATATTTGTGTCTGAACTTTACCCTCATCTCAGGTGACATAAATGGTGACTCTAAGTTACGTTTCTTCAGTTGCCAACAAGAGTCCCCTTTCTTTGATTAAACCATGCTCAATTCTCTCATTTCTCTTCCACAATTCTTACAAAGCTGAGAGTGTAAGGGTTTATGAGCTTATTGTTGCTTTCATCCATAGTTAAATCAAATCGAGAGGAAAATACTCCAGGAAGCCAGAGAAAATATCATTTGCTCTTTGTGTTTGGGAAACATTTTCCTGACTTCCTCCAATGTTGGAAAGAAAAATAATATCAAGTATTTTGTGAAAAGCCTATATAGTAAGTTAATGTTCCTTTGGCTGCACGGAATATAAATTTAGTTAACTCTAGCTACTCGCAGAGTGACTTTAGAAATAAAAATGTTAGCCGGGCATGGTGGCACACACTTGTAATCCCAGTACTTGGGAGGCTGAGACAGAAGGATCCGGGTTCTCAGCCAGCCTCAGCTGCTTAGTGAGGCCCTCCACAACTTAGTGAGACCCTGTTTCTAAATAAAGAATAAAAAATAGGGCTGGGGCTGTAGCTCAGAGGTAGAATGTCCCCAGGTTCCATCCCTGGTGCCGAAAAAACAAAAATAAAAGTAGAAATAAAAATGTTTAATTATCTGGCAAAGTAACATTCTAAATATTCCAGAACTTTCTCTGCCCCTGAGCAATGTCATCGAGAAGCCAGACTCCTTCCATTTAACCAGGCTTATGTGGTCATTCTCACTTGGTGACCTTGTGGCCACAGTACGACCGTCATACACCAGACAATCCATGTAAACCTAGAAAGCAGGGGACAGGAACAGTAGCTAGGGCAGAGGAAAAGTTTTCATTGGTCTTTCTTTTTTTTATTTTTAATAAAGGAGCTATAAATATTCCTCAGAAGGCCTTCAGCAGACTTTCTATCATGCCTCATTCGACATAACTAATTTTATGACCATCGTCAGATAGTTTATCATTATCGTTCGCGAGAACTACGTTATAGCCATCCCTGGACTAGACGTCTGGTCTATTTTCATGAGATCCAAGAATCTTCACCAGGACGAGAGGGCAATTGTGATGTCTGGAGGTACACGAGGGAAGCTGTGCTTCTTAGAGGCAGCCATCCTGCGTGCCACACAGCCTGTACACCTTTCATCTCCTGTTGATGGGTTTTCATGGGCAAGAAATTCAAATCTCTCTTGTTGACCACTAGGTCAACACTCCAAATGTCTAAGAGGAAGAATCATGTAGGCGCTGGCCAACCAGCAAGAACTACAAGTCATGTTTTCAGATATCTCCACTGGTGACTCGCCAGACGGAAAGGGGGGACATCAAAAAATGGGAATCAAGCCAGGCATGGTGGCACACACTTGTAATTCCCAGTACTTGGGAGGCTGAGACAGGAGGATCGCACGTTTGAGGACAGCCTCGACAATATAACAAGATTCTCAGCAACCTAGCCAAGACCCTGTTTCAAACCAAAATAAATAAATAGGGCTGGGGGTGTGGCTCTGAGGTAGAACTCCCCCAGGTTCAATCAGGTTCAATCCCCAGTATCCCTCTCCAAAAAAAAAAAAAAAAAATTGAGAATCATCCTGAGCCAAAGATAAATACCATAGACATCCTTGGTATATAAGGATGTACTGATTTCCTAGCTCATACCATATCCCACGGAGATAGAGCTGTAAGCCATGGTCCTTGCTCCGAAACAGACCATGGCCTATTTAGGGAGATGCCTGGTATAATTACACTACAAGGAGTAGATGAGAACTGATTGTAAGGTACAAACTATAAATGTCTTGACCCTAACAAGCTTTGTTGAAGATAATGAGACATAAAGTATTCCAGATGAGCCGGTTGTGGTAGCTCAGGCCTGGAATCCCAGTACTTGGGAGGCTGAGACAGGAGAATCACAGGTTAGTGGTCAGCCTCAGCAACTTAGTGAGACCCTCAGCAATTTATCAAGGCCTGTTTCAAAATAAAAAGTAAGTGCTGGGCGTGGTGGCGCACCCTTGACATCCCAGTACTTGGGAAGCTGAGACAGGAGGATCCAGGTTCACAGCCAGCCTCAGCTACTTAGTGAGGCCCTCTGCAGCTTAGTGAGACCCTATTTCAAAATAAAGAATAAAAAAAATAGGGCTGGGTGTGTAGCTTGGAGGTAGAATGCCCTTGGGTTCATTCCCAGTACTGCAAAAAAAGAAAAAAACAGGGCTGGGGATGTAGGTCAGCAGTAGAATGCCCCCCGCCCCCCCCCCCAAAAAAAAGCTTGAAAATGTTGGATTCATGCAGCCAGCTTTCAGGCAGTCCTTGGTGCCACACTCCGCTCTTGGCACTCCGAACCCGAGTCACAGCGTCATCTGATGTGGACCAGCTGGGTGGTGCGGGCCAGAGGCGTGAGCTTGGAGGGGCTCAGAACCCTGCTCCCTCCCTCCTGCAGCTTTAAACTTCACTGACTCCGCTTGCCTTTTCTGGGGATATTCATTTTAACTCCTTCACCCCCATCTCCAGAGTGCCCTCACTTCAGAGTGGTTAGTGGAAATTCTGTCCTTAAGGAAGAAGGGTGTGTGTGGGGGGTGGAGTGCTGGGGGCTGAACCCCGGGGCATTGTACCTCTGAGCTACATTCCCAGCCCTATTTTATTTTCTATTTGGAAACAGGGTTTCCCTAAGTTGCTGAGGCTGACTTCAAACTTGTGATCCTCTTGTCTCAGCCTCCCAAGTACTGGGATTATAAGTGTGTGTCACCACTGATGTAGGATAGAAAAAATAATTAGACAGGAAGGAGACAAATGGGAAAGAAAAATACAGATATCACTTTAATGTAAACACCTGGAACTAAAGCACGACAGCCTCCATTCCACCTTTGGAAGTTCCTTAGGCCCTGCCCCCCACCTAAGAGCCAGGACAAAGGACACTGGAAATTTACAGCTAAGGCAGACCTATCTTGAAACCTGAGAAAGAGGAAGGACTCAATTTGGACCACCTACTCAATTTGCGCCCACCAATTCCTGAAGAAGGAGGAGGTCCAGACCTCTTCTGGGCCCAGCCCTCTTAAAAGCCTATAAAGGAAAGGAGTTAACCACGCCTTGCTCTCTTGGGACCTGGGAAGCGCATCTGGACAGGAAGATGTCCGCTCACCTGTTTTTCTCCCCTTTCCCTTATTTTTCCTAAATAAATTCCTACTTTTTGTTCCTAAATGACACGTGTTAAAATTCTTTTTATCACGGATGCCAAGGACCCACATGTGGGACCGGGTTATCCCACACCACCACCACCGGCTAAGGCAAAGGTTTTTTTTTTTCTTTCTTTCTTTTTTTTTTTGCACAACTAGATATTGAATCCAGGGGCATTCTACCTCCGAGCTACACCCCCAGCCCTATTTTTTATTCTTTATTTTGAAACAGGGTCTCACTAAGTTGTGGAGTGCCTCACTAAGCAGCTGAGGCTAGCCGCAAACCCGGATCCCCCAGTCTCAGCCTCCCAAGTACTGGGATTACAAGTGTGGGCTACCACGCCCGGCTTATTCTTTATTTTTTTGAAACAGGGTCTCACTAAGTTACGGAGAGCCTCACTAAATAGCTGAGACCGGTCAGGAACCTTCAATCCTCCTGTTTCAGTTTCCCTAGTACTGGGATTACAAACATGTGCCACCACGCTTGGCTAGGCAAAGGTTTTTCAAACCTCTTTTTATAGCCACAAAACAGGCACACAAGATAGGACACAGTAGTGATCTGCTACTGGTCTCTGCTGTGTGATAAACTGCAAGTTACTTAACCTTTCTGTGCTGAAGAAACTACCTAAAGAAAAATAATATAGTTTGTTTCTTTCCAACATTTACAATCAGGTCTAGGTGAAGATTAGTGAGACAAACCTCAAAGAATTTGATAATACTTCAGTATTATTTTATGTATTGGTATTTTAGTATTATTTTATTATTTAAAGTATTTTATGAAAATGTGAGTCGAAGTTAAGAAAATAACAGAGTTCATGTGGATTTGTTATCTGTTCTCTCTTCTTGAGAGAGTTAATAGCCCTTCAGTTGGAAAACCCAATTGTTGAAGTGTATATAATTTCTCTCAGTCAGTAGAGAATTCAATAACACTATGAATCTAATTAAGAAAAAAAAAAGTGTTCGCACCCTTAAATGAATTGCAGTCAGCAGGACTAAGATCTAATTAGAAATGCTGCTACCATCTGAGATTACTCATGAGCCAAAAACAAATTGCTGAAAGCAAAACAGAGAGATTCCCAAAGGCCCTGGAGGAGTATTTAGGTCGAAAATTTGGTGACTATTTCCTTCCTGACTGAAGCACCCAGATCTGGGTCCGTTGTTATCACATAGAAGCTCTTGTTTTTAAACCATTGGATGCTTGCTATTCAGGACTCTCCGCTGGATGCAAACCCTTAGTAACAGGAAGACTTTGTGGAAAAAAAAAAAATGTCTCCTTTCAGGAAAAAAGAATAGAAGTCAGGAAAAGGAAGACACAGTCTAGAAAAAGAATTTCCCATATCCTAGACTGTACTGTTTCCACAATGCAGCTAAAAGCCACTTCCTTTAAAAAGCCTCCCTACCCCCATAAATTAGCAATTAGCCTCCGAGGGTTGGAGGATACCAGACCTGATCATTTTAATCTCTTCCTGGTATTTATTTATTTAGTGCTACTAGGGATTAAACCCAGGGGCATTTTAACTCCGAATTACACCCCTGGCCCTATTATTTATTTATTTATTTATATTTATTTATTTATTTATTTTGCGGTACTGGGGATTGAACCCAGCTTTACCTCTGAGCTACAGCCCCAGCCCTATTTTTTATTCTTTATTTTGAAACAGGGTCTCACTAAGTTGTGGAGGGCCTCACTAAGTAGCTGAGGCTGGCTGAGAATCTGGATCCTCCTATCTCAGCCTCCCAAGTACTGGGATTACAAGCGTGCACCACCATGCCTGGCTCTTATTTTTTATTTTTGAAACAGGTTCTCTCTAAGTTGCTAATGGGCTCACTAAGTTGCTGAGACCAGGCTCAAATCTGCAACCCTCCTGTCTCAGCCTCCCAAGTACTGGGATTACAGGTGTGCACCACCACACCCCACACCCAGGGAGTCTTGTAAAATTTTAAGAAACGTTTGTTTATGGACTCCCAGAGCAGAGAAAATGTTTGCAAATTCAACAAGGGCTGGTATCTGGGATCTACAAAGAATTTGCAAAACTCAGCGGGGGGCTGGGGTGGGGGGACGAGGGTTTACAAATCCAACTAGAAAATGAGCAAAAGATATGAACAGATATTTCACAACATAAGACATACAGCTGGCAAGTAAGCAACACAGTAATACCAGCTGAGCTTCTTCAGTTATTACAGAAATGCAAAGGAAAACTGCAATGAGATGCCACCGTGTACCTATCAGAATAGATAGAATAGAGAACAGCGGCAGTACCAAATGAAATCACTTCGCTCACCCCATACGTAAATGCAGAGTCCCTTTGCTGATCCACAGCCCCAGCTGCAGGAGGAAGAACTAGAGAGAGAGAGAGAGAGAGAGAGAGAGAGAGAGAGAGAGAGAGAGAGAGAGAGAGAAGGTTAGTTGACAACAGGAAGCAACAATGAATTTTCGACCAGGGCTGTCAGCCAGACAGGGAGAGAATAAAGTTAAGGAACTCCACCTTTCCTCCACCAAGCCGCTCTGGCACCTACAAAAAGCTGCACAAGTGGGCAGGAAATACCTCAAAACAAAGAGACAAAAATGAATGAATGATAGCCGGGCGTGGTGGCACACGCTTGTAATTCCAGCATTCTGGAGGCTGAAACCGGAGGATTCGGGTTCCTGGCCAGCTTCAGCTACCTAGTGAGGCACTCGGCAACTTAGTGAGACTCGGTTTCAAAATAAAGAATAAAAAATAGGGCTGGGGGTATAGCTCGGAGGTAGAATGTCACTGAGTTCAATCCCTAGTACCGCCAAAAAAAAAAAAAATGAATGAATGAATAAATAACAAACAAACAAACAAACAAAAGGAAAGGAAAAGGGGATCCAGAATCCAACATGTGAGTTTTGAACTTTGTTAAAGACCAACACAGCATTCTACCTCCGAGCTACACCCCAGCCCTCCTTCTCTCCGGCAGAGCGGATGGATCCGGGGACTGTAGCTAACTAGAAGGCGGACCTCAGGAACTGATCCGAACTTCACAAAGGAAAGGAGTCTTGCCAGACATGGGGGCGCACGATTGTAATCCCAAAATAAAGAATTAAAACCAGGACTGGGGATGTAGAATGCCCCTAGGTTCAATCCCCAGTACCACCCCCCCCCCAAAAAAAATTGAGTCTACAGTTGCAGATTGCCACACTTGATAGCTTATTACCGTTTTCAGAAGGAAAATTACTCAGGCCCTCTTGGGTGCCTTCACCACACCCTTATTTTTATCCAGCGCCCCCAATGCAGCATCCTCTTGCCCCTGGGAGTCTGATCTCCCACTTTGGGAATCTATGGACATTATCCAACCTCTATTTGCAATTTATTAGTGCTCTGTAATTTCTCGAGTCTTTTCTTCTTCTTCTTCTTCTTCTTTTTTTGGCACTAGAGATTGAACCCAGGAGCATTTTTATATCCAAGCTACATCTCTCAGACCTTTTTATTTTTAATTTTGAAACAAGGTCTCATTAAGTTGCTGAGGGCCTGGCTAAGTTGCTGAGGCTGGCCTTGAACCTGTGGTCCTCCTGTTTCAGCCTCATTTCTTGTCTTATAGTCAAAGGAATTGTGTGCACACACATCCACACACAAATGCTTAATACATATAGCGATAGCCAGGCAAGTAGCAGGCTGACTTAAGACACACCACACTGCCCAGAACTAACCGTGCTCCCCATCCCCTTGCAAATAGCAACCAGACTGGACCTAGTTGTGCTGGGCATCAATTTAGAGCCTCCACCAATCATTCCCTCTCCTGCTACCTCTTTGCAGAAGGAGAGTTCTCAGTTGTCTGTACCACACGGAGGGCCCAGGAGAACTGGAAGAAATAGAATGGGAGGGCAAGCGGGGCGTGGTGGTGCACGCTTGTAATCCCAGCATTTGGGAGGCTGAGACCGGGTTCGTGGCCAGCCTCAGCTGCTTAGTGAGGCACTCTGCAACTTAGTGAGGCCCTGTTCCAAAATAAAGAATGAAAAATAGGGCTGGGGTGTAGCTCGGAGGTAGAATGCTAGAATGCCCCTGAGTTCAATCCCCAGTACTGCAAAAAAAATAAAAAATAAAGAATGGGAGGGCAAGCCATACTTCATTTTATTGCTGTGCCCCATACATAGATGTGGTTTGAATAGGCTGGCTGTTGACTGCTTAATTTGATCAGCCTGGTTCCATTTGAAGAGGAAATTAGAAATCAGGGGGAATGTCCTTGATCCCTCAAGCCAGCCCTTCTGTAATAGGAGTTGGGGTTAGATTGTGACCTTGTAGCTTCCCAAACAAGGACGCTCACAAGTGTCATTTACAGGAATGAAGATGTCAGCACAGTATTCCATTCAATTATTCTTCTAAGAATCACTCCCAACAAAACAGAGCTCAATTAGGAAGAAAAAAATCTAAGCAGAAAGATGAACTGGCAAGTTTAAATTGGAATTAAAATTAGCATAACAGTTAAAGAAATGTGAGCAACAAAACTTCCTGTTTGTTTTCCTCCCTGGCTGATTAATGCCTGCGGTTGACACCTAGTGGACTCCTCTGGGCTTTGTCCTGTCCTCCCCACCCCCACCCCCAACCTGGCCAGCCCAAGTCTTCCTTCAATGTTAGGCCCTCTCAGAGCTTTTCAAGCTAAATTGGTGTCAAAAGTCTGAGTGCAGTTGGGCATGGTGGTACACACCAGTAAACTCAGTACTTGAGAGGCTGAGATAGGAGGATCACAGGTTCAAGGCCAGCCTTGGTAACTTAGTAAGACATTCAGGACTTGGGACCCTGTTTCAAAATATAAAATAGATACCAGGTGTGGTGGCACATACCTGTAATCCCAGTACTTGTAAGGCTGAGACAGGAGGATCATTGGTTTGAGGCTAGCCTCAGCAATGTAGCAAGACTCTTAGCAACCTTTGAGATCCTGTTTCAAAACAAAAAATAAAAATAAGGATTGGGGGTGTAGCTCAGAGGTAGAATGCCCCTGGGTTCAATCCCCAGTACCACAAAAAATAAATAAATAGATAAATACATACATACATACACACATGCTTGCATGCTTGCATGCATACATACATACAGAGCTGGGAGGATATCCCAGAAGTAAAATGCCCCTGAGTTCAATCCCCAGCAACACACACACACATGGACAGACATCTTTCAGGGGAAATAGGAGCTCTAACCTAACTCCTGGTCTTATGGTTAGCAGTCATACCAGAAAATTAGGAGTTAAAAGTGGGGCAGCCTTCACGGCTGGGTTCAGGTGACAGGCCGGGAGGTGAGGCCAGGGAAGTCAAGCGAAGCAGGGTCTGCACTCTCCTGAAGGTAGTAACACTAGAAACTTCCCCAGATGATAAGGGGCGACTCCAGGCGGTGGGGGACCAACGCATGCATGGAAAAGTCATGGAAGTAAGGGACAGTGCCCTTTGCCTCCCTAGTGCAGTAAAACACAGGCCCCGAGGCCGAGACTGAAGATGGATGGTCCAGAGACCTGCGACTCGGAAGACGCGTGACCCCTACGACGAAGGCAGGCGCCGCTGAAGCGCCACCTCCCGGGACCAGGTTCCTCCCACTGCGGAGGTGCAGTGGAAGCTATTCCTCTTTGTTCTTTACTGGAGTCAGCCCGGGCTCTGTCTCCCTTCTGGCTCAGGCAGAAGTCCCTTCATCGAGCCTTGCCTGAGCCTACATTCTTTCTGGATCCAGTGTTTGTTTCTACAACTTTGGATTCAAGAACCCAATCCAAGAACCAGCCTCCTCCTGGTGATAGGAGCCGACCAGCCTGAGACCCCGGCTATCTGTCCAGACACCCTCTTCCAAAAGGTTCTCCTGTTCCTGTCGTCTCTGGGGCGCTTGCCTGTGGCCAGACAGAAAAAGGAAGGGTTTACTGTACAGTAACTGCGCAGCAACAAAAGGCCCAGACAGTTTCTTCTGCCTCTTCCTGCCAACCCCAGCCTCCCTGACAGCTGCCTCCTCTTAACTTCTGTTTTATTATTTTCCAGTTGAAGATCAATCCACCAGGGCCCCCTTCCCTTCTTTTTTTCAAAAACCTAAGTAATGCCAGGCGTGGTGGTGCAAGCTTGTAATTCCAGTACTTGGGAGGCTGAGACAGGAGGATCTCGGGTTCATAGCTAACCTCAGCTACTTAGTGAAGCCCTCTGCAACTTAGACCCTGTTTCAAAATAAAGAATAAAAATAGGGCTGCAGGCCACAAGCACTTCATCATCTTGTTTTTGAAACTCTTTTGAAAGCTATTCATTCCATTTATTTTTAGCAAAACTTCCTACCTGATCAATAAAACCTGTATTTACATAAGCATAGGTTTTTAATTAGTGACTCGATTTACATGTGTAAATATAAAATTCTTTAAAGTCTCCTATTTTTCCTTTAATTCTATTTTCTTTCAAAGACTAAACTTTTACATTTCTCTCTTTAAACTCTCTGACATAGGATGTAACTTATTTTGATATGACCAAGGTTTAAAATCTGTTAGTTTTTTGTTTTTGTTTTTGTACTGAGGATAGGATCCAGAGACATTCTACACCCAAGCTACACCCCTAGCCCATTCTATTTTTTTTTAAATTTTGAAACAGGCTCTTGCTAAGTTGCTAAGGCTAAACTTAAACCTGCAATGCTGTTTCAGCCTCCTGAGTATTGGGATTACAGGTGTGTGCCACCACACCCAGCCTCTTTTGTTAAATTTTTAGTTGTAAAAGCAATATATTTCCATTGTGAAATATAAGACATAAAGGAGCTTACACAGCAAAAAAGGAAGCACTCTCCCCAACTCCCCAAACCAAAGCCAGAGAAAGCAAATCTCTATATTCTTAAGTCAACAAACTTAACATTAAACTAAACACACACAACACATAAACACACACACACATCTAGGTTATATTTTGTCTTGACTAGCGTTTATCCTAAAATTGTTTAATTTGTTTATTCTTATTCATTTTTAGGCAATTCATTCCTTCTTCATTATCTCAGTAGTGAGAAGAGTCAGAAATCTCCTGAACAGTTTGGTAAGAGCAGCACAATAGCTGAAGCAAATGAGAAAACCAAGGGAGAGAAGGAGAAGAAGAGGGAAGAGGTTGGGAGAGGACTGAACCTATGATGGGCTGTGTGCACAAAACAGAGACAGCAGGCCCTGGCTCCATGGGATCGCCGTGAACCTGCGACATAAGGCAGTGCCCAGAAAGCAAACCTAAGGACATGTCAAAGCATTGTAGGACCCAGGCATGGTGGCGCACACTTGTAATCTCAGTACTTGGGAGACTGAGACTGGAGGATCCCGGTTTGAGGCCAGCCTTAGCTACCTAGTGAGGCCCTCTGCAACTTAGTGAGACCCGGTTTCAAAATAAAAAATAAAAAATAGGACTGGGGGTGTTGCTCGGAGGTAGAATGCCCCTGAGTTCAATCCCCAGTACCAGAGCAGGGGAAAAAAAAAAAAAAAAAAAAAAAAAAGATTGTAGGAGTCCAGGTGGAGAGGTAACTGCTAGCCAGCGCATTCATCAGAACAGATGCCACCAGGAAGAGAAGGAGGTATTCATGAAGTTCATACTGACCCTTGTTAATCTCTTTAGGAAGTCAAGGTGAAAGGAGTCATTCTTTACAGAAAAATATCGACCCACAAATGCAGAGGCATGATAGAAATAGAGTCCCCACCTACAATCCCGGCAGCAATGACTGATCTGGCCACGCTGTGAGTGGGTGCCAAAGCTATCGGGTGACAGATCATCTGGAAAAAATATTTACGTAGTTGTGCTATTTCACCCAATATATTAATTATTAATTTGAGAGAGACAGAGTGCTTTGACCATAGAAAAGTGCATCAGAAACTGACTCAATCCAGTGACTGGACTTAACATTACCAAGAGTGAGACAGTGACCCCGTGCACCCAGGCTGTGGTTCCCTGAGGAACCCCCCCCCCCCAGCACTCCGCCCAAAATATGCTACCTGAATCTAATCATGAGGAAGCAGGCAGACAAATAAAAGCTGCTGAGGAACATTCTGTAATCCCAGTACTTGGGAGGCTGCGACAGGAGGATCGCAGGTTCGAGGACAGCCTCAGCAAGAAGTGAGACTCTCATCAACCTAGCGAGATTTTGTTTCCAAATAAGAAATAAAATCAGGCTGGGGGTATAGCTCAAAGGTAGAATGCCTCTGGGTTCAGTCCCCAGTACAACACACAGACACACACATACACACACACACACACACACAAAAAAAAAAAACAAAAAAAACTGATCGGGTTTTTTTTTTTTTTTAGGCAAGGTCATGAAAAAAGGGGCTGGAGGAACATAGAAAAATACTCTAAGTTAGGAATAAAAGAAATGCAAAAAATTAAATATAAAGCCGGGCGTGGTGGTGTACGCTTGTAATCCCAGCAATCTGGAGGCTGAGATCGGAGGATCCGGGTTCGCGGCCAGCCTCAGCTTCCTAGTGAGGCACTCCGCAACTTAGTGAGACTCGGTTTCAAAATAAAGAATAAAAAATAGGGCTGGGGGTATAGCCTGGAGGTAGAACGCCCCTGAGTTCAATCCCCAGTACCGCAAAAAAAAAAAAAAAATTAAATTAAATTAAATATAGGCTGGGCGTGGTGGCGCATGCTTGTAATCCCAGCATTTGGGAGGCAGAGACTGGAGGATCCGGGTTCGCAGCCAGCCTCAGCTACCTAGTGAGGCCCTCCGCAACTTAGTGAGACCAGGTTTCAAAATAAAGAATAAAAAATAGGGCTGGGGTATCGCTCGGAGGTAGAATGCCCCTGGGTTCAATTCCCAGTACCGCAAAAAAAAAAAAAAAAAAAAATTAAATATAAAGAGTCTCTGGGCCTGGCAGTACATGCCTATAATCCTAGCACTTAGGAGGCTGAGACAGGAGGATCTCAGGTTTGAGACCGGTCTCAGTAATTTAGCAAACTTCACAACAACTCAGAGAGATCTCAAGGTGTAGCTGGGGGTGTAGTTCAGAGGTAGAGTGCCCCAGGACTAAATCCTGAGCACCCAGAACAAAAAGAAAAAGGAAAAAAATAATGAGTCATCCTTCATCTGGTCCTGGATTAAAAAATAAATAAAACTATAAAGGACAGTCAAATAATGACAGAAGTTTGATAATGGGCCATACATAAGTTAATGCCCTTTTTCCTAGGACATCAGAGTAAATATTTAGGGTTGAGTGATGATATTTGCAAAGGACTCAAAGGAGAAAAATGAAGAAACAAAAGTTTTAAAAGTATAGGCAAGCCAGGCCTGGTGGCCCACACTTATAATCCCAGTACTTGGGAGGCTGAGACAGGAGGATCACAGGTTCAAAGCCAGCATTGGCAATTTAGCAAGGCTTTCAGTAACCTAGTGAGACCCTGTTTCCAAATAAGATATAAAATCAGGCTGGGAGCAGAGGTTGGAGGTAGAATGACTCTGGGTTCAATCCCCAGTATTAATAAATAAGTAAAAGTATAGGCAGAGTGCTTCACATCCTCATCTTGCAAATTTTCTGTATGTTTGAAATCTTTCCAAATAGAAAGGTGGTAAAATGAAGACTACACAGGTGTTCTGCCCCAGCAGTGGAGAACACCCCATCCACCCATGCAGAAAAGATCCTGGGCAAGGTGGTACTAACACCACAGCACCCAGAGTCAAACTTCCTGTGTTCCTACTTCACCTTCTTCCCATATCAACTGTGTGGCCTTGAACAAGTGACTTAATTTCCCTGTACTTTCACTTCTCAACTATAAAGTGAGAGTAAATAATACCAGCCATATAAAGATTTTTAGAGATATGCTGGCAAACAGTAAGCACTCAATAAGTACACACTGGGAGGCTGGGATGTGGCTCAGTGGCAGAGTGCTTGCCTAGCCTGCTCCAAACCCTGGGTTCCATTTCCAGCACTGCAAAAAAGGAAAAAGTAAGTTGCAGGTATTTTACTTCAGCTTCACTGAAGGCCAGACTGAATATCCTCAAGTGATAGCAGTAAGAGAACAGCTCTTCTATAATGGAATAATTGTGGGTCCTCTCCACAATAAAAACTATGGGCAGGTAATGTATTTATTATTTCTTAGTCTCTCATGCTCTCAGAACTTTGATTTAGTACTTTGTGGGTTTTTAAATGAACAATTGTAATAATATCTGCCTTTGTAGGATTATTGTTATGATGGGAAACCTAAGAATACTAACCATGATTATTCTGAGTAAGCAGAACAAAACTGCAAATTATGCTTGGTGTATTCTCTTAAAGATAACAGCGAACTATTTTAGAAATACTGTGCTTTAAAGTAGCTCAGCCTAACAAAGATGTATGATTACAATGCACCAATAAAAAAAGATTAAAAGATAACAAAAAATAAAATAGCTCAAATTTTAATATTTAAATTCTAAGTTAACCTTAAATATTCATAACAAAGATTTTATCAAATTGCTCATTTCCTGAGATTTGCATTGCTATGGTATAGTACATTCTACTCCTTTTTTTTTTTTTTTTTTGATACTGGGGATTGAACCCCAAGGACATTCTACCCCTGAGCTACAATTCCAGCCCTATTTTATTTTTGAAACAGGGTCTTACTAAGTTGCCAAGGCTGGCCTCGAACCTATGATCCTCCTGTCTCAGCCTCCCAAATACCAGGATTACAGGAGAGTGCAACAGTGCCTGGCATATATTTTACTCTTAATGACACTTTTAAAAATATTTTCTTTAGAACTTCTTCTTCCAAAATGAGGAACTGAAATAGAAATCTCACAAAATATATTTTTGGGGCCGGGCGTGGTGGCGCACGCTTGTAATCCCTGTTCTTGGGAGGCTGAGACATTAGGATCCAGGTTCGTGGCCAGTCTCTGCTACTTAGGCTCTCCACAACTTAGTGAGACCCTGTTTCCATATAAAGTATAAAAAATAGGACTAGGAGTGTAGCTCAGAGGTAGAATGTCCCTGGATTCAATCCCTAGTCCCACACACATACACACCAATAAAAACCAAAAAACAAAAAAAACCACATGACTTTGGACCCTAAAAGGCTGTGTGCTGCTTTTTTTTTTTTTTTTTTTTCCCAGCAGGGATTGAGCCCAGAGGCATTCTACCTCTGAGCTATACTCCCTGCCTTGTTTGTTTGTTTGTTTGTTTGTTTTGAAACAGGGTCTCACTAGGTTGTTGAACATCCCACTAAGTTGCTGAGGCTGGCTATGAACCTGCAATCCTGTCTCAGTCTCCCAAGTACTGAGATGAGTGGCATGTGCCACCACGTCCAACTAATTACTCTCAGTGTAGAGGTGAATGGGAAGTAAATCTGTAAATCTGTTCCCAATCCCCAAAGCAGTACAGAAAAAAAAAAAAAAAGGAATTCTCCTAAAAGATGGCACTGAAAAAGTTGAGAGAAAAATGATGGTAGGAATTTGGATGAGTTAAGATCACGTGCTATACTCTTAAAGCCTGAATACAGGCTGGCCTACCAGTTTGGAACAGCAAGGGAGCCCCAGGGACCAGAGAATTGGCATGCACTTGTAAGTTCTTTTCTGGAGGCTTCTACTGAGTGTTCACAGAAGGGACCAACATAGGGAAAAGGCTCCGGGGAGTCTGCGTTGGAGGAACAGGTGTGCAGAATGTAACTGACTGATGCTGGGGAAGGTAAGAAACACCTCGGGAGGAGGGACGAAAACAAGACAGCTCTGCTCATGGACCACGAGGAAGCACAGGAATACCCACCTCCTGGCTCAGACTCCTGCGCCAACACACATCAGAGATCTGCCCATCGTAAAGACCTGCATAGTGAAGGCTTTTTTTCTGCCAGGCCTGGGGGTGCACACCTGTAATCCCAGTACTTGGGAAGCTGAAACCGGAGCATCTGGGTTCTCGGCCAGCTTCAGCTACTTAGTGAGGCTCTCTGCAATTTAGTAAGACCCTGTTTCAAAATAAAGAATAAAAAATAGGGTTAGGGGTGTAGCTCGGAGGTAGAATGCCCCTGGATTCCATCCCCAGTACCGCAAATAAATAAATAAATAATAAAAAAATGAATAATAACTTGGTTAATATGTAGAAAGGTGTTTGTTTGTTAAAAATGTATATGTATACTTTAAATGCTTTATGTATATATGTTGCACAATATGAAAGAAAAAGCAAGCTAGGCATAGTGGTACATGCTTGTGTAATCCCAGTACTTAGGAGGCTGAGACAGGAGGATCACAGGTTTGTAGCCAGCCTCAGCAACTTAGTGGGACCGTGTTTCAAAATAAAAAGTAAAATAGGGCTGGAGTGTAGCTCATAGGCAGAATGTCCTTGACTTGAGTTCAATTCCAGTACCACCACCACCAAAAAAAAGCAAGTTGAAACACCATCTTTACTTCCAGCCAAGAGAGATTAACAGAGATCAGATTTTTTTTCCCCTACTGCCTGAAACACCTGGAAAAAAAATAGACAAAATATGTGAAGCGATGGTTTCCAAACCCTGAATATCAGCAATGAAGGCTAGTGACCCCCTGAGGTGGATAAAAGCTCCAGGAGTCCAGCGTGGCAAGAGTTCAGAGAATAGAGTAAGAGAGCGAGGAGGCAGGCCTGGAGAAGGAGCTTCGGTGATGTGCAGAGTCCCCTTGGAGGACATGTCTGAGTCCTGATCTGTACACACACGAGGAAGTCACCCGAGTCAGGGGAAAGAATCACCCAGAAAGACCCACGGAACAGCACGGGTCGGAGGAAAAGCCAGGCTGTGCCCACTGTTTATGGAGTGACTCCTCCATTCCAGGCAAGTCAATACATCTTTCCCCCACAGTTATCTGTAAGATAGATATTTTCATTTTACAAAAAAGGAAGCTGGGCTCCAGATGGTCCTAGCTTTTCCAGGATTGCGCCACCAGTCGATGTCAGTGCCTGCATTAGTCTTCCAAGCAAAAAGCTTTTGCAGGTCACTGTCTCTCCCTCCTTCCAACGTAGCCTGGGATTGACAAAAGTCACGGAGGATCCACTTTTCATTCTTCAGTTACTTGCTGAAGACCTGCCTTCTTCCTTAAAGAATTGCTTGAAATGGAGCCTGGAGTGGTGGCACATGCCTGCAATCCCAGTACTTGGGAGGCTGAGACAGGAGGATCACAGGTTCAAGGACAGCCTCAGTAAGTAGTGAGACTCACATCAACCTAGTGAGACCCTGTTTCAAAAATAAAAATAAAAGAGGGTTGGTGCAGCTCAGAGCTAGAATGCCTCTGGGTTCAATCTCTAGCACCACAAAAAAAAAAAAAAAGAATTGCTTGAAACTTCTGCCCAACATTTAAACTATTTTTTTCACATATCTGTAGCTTTGCTTTCCTTCATCCTTTCATTCAAAGTCAACTTTCTGCAGACAAGGGTTATGATTTTACTTGATTCATTTAACAACTGAATGCCTTTAGTGTACCAAAACAAGCTTTGTGAAAACATTATACAGAGTGTTTTATGTTTTTTGTTTGTTTGTTGTTTTGTTTTGTTTTTGATACTGGCGATGGAACTCAGGAAATTTCTACCTCTGGGCTACACCCCCAGCCCTATTTTATTTTTTATCTGAAAAAGAGGGTCTCACTAAGTTGCTAAGGCTGGCTTTGAACTTGCAGTCCTTCTGTCTCAGCCTCCCAAGTACTGGGATTACAAGTGTGTACCACTGTACCCAGCTCCTATGCAGAGTCTTAAATATTTGGTTTTTTAAAATAATTTTTCTTCAACAAAACCTGCTACATCTTTGAGAATTTCAGTGGAATTCAGATGCTTTAACAAATCATACCCAAAGTCTGTATCATATCACATCCCATATATACAAAACCCTATAGACTTCACCAAAAAGCTGTCAGAATTAATAACTGAGTTGGTAAAGTTGCAGGATACAAAATCAGTATATGAGATTAACTGTGCTTCTGCACACTAATAACAATCAATTAAAAATTAAAAACAATCCCATTTACAGTAGCATCAAAAAGAATAAAATACTTATAAGTAAACTTAACAAAGGAGGTGAAAGACTTGTACACTGAAAGTTATATAACATTAATGACAGACATGAAAGATACTAGTAAAACCCATGTACATAAGTTGAAAGATTTAATATTGTTAAAATGTTCACACTACTCAAAGCAACCTACAGATTTAAGTAATCTCTACCAAAATTCTATGTACATTTTTTTTACAGAATTAGAAAAAACAATCCTAAAATTTGTAGGGAGTTACAAAGGGAACTTCAAATTGCCAAAACAATCTAAAGAAAGGCAAAGCTGCAGACCTAACACTCTCTGACTTCAAAATATATTACAGACGGCCAGATGTGGTGGTGCAGGCCTGTAATCCCAGTACTTGGGAACCTGAGACAGGAAGATTGCAGGTTCAAGGCCAGCCTTAGCAATTTAGCAAGACTCTCAGCAACCTAGCAAGACCCTGTTTCAAAATAAAAAAATAAAAAGTGCTGGAGTATAGGTCAGAGGATGAATGCCCCTGAGTTTAATCCCCAGTACCAAAAAAATTAAAAATTAAAACAAAGCTATAGTAATTAAAACAGCATGATAGCAGGCGTATCTCTCCTGAAATAGCCCAAGATTATCTCTTGCATTTTTACCCGTTGCTTTCCTTAATAAATCTCTATGGCTGCCAGGCATGGTGGCGAACTCTTGTAATCCCAGTACTTGGGAGGCTGAGACAGGAAGATCGCAAGTTTGTGGCCAGCCTCAGCTACTTAGTGAGGCCCTCCGAAATTTAGTGAGACTCTATTTCAAAATAAAGAATAAAAAATAGGGCTGGGGTTGTAGCTTGGAGGTAGAATGTCCCTGTGTTCAATCCCCAGTACTGCAAAAATAAATAAATAAATAAATAAATAAATAAATAAATAAATAAATAAATAAATAAATAAATAAATATCTCAATGTCTCTGAAGGGGGAAAAAAAAAGCAAGCATAAAAAAAAGCAAATAAAAAAGCAAAAAAAAAAGGTAATAGCATAAGGACAGACATATAGAACAAGAGAACAGAATAAAGAACCCAAAAATGAACCCACACATACACAAAGTCAACTGATCTTTGACTAAGAACACAGAATGAATAAAACGTGGTGGCACATGCCTGTAATCTCAGTACTTCAGAGGCTGAGACAGGAGGATCACAGGTTTCAGGCCAGCCTCAGCGACTTAGTGAGAGCTTATTTCAAAATTGAAAATAAAATAAGGCTGGGAGTGTAGCTCAGAAGTAGAATGCCTCTGAGTTAAACCCTCAGTACCAAAAAAGAACACAAAATGGAGAAAGAGTAGTTTCTTCAATAAATGGATAACCCAAAGCAAAAGAATGAGATTGGATCCTTTTCTTGTGCCATATGTAAAAATTACCTCAAAGTGGATAAAAACTTAAATGTAAGACCTAAAACTATAAAACTCTTAAAACATAGGGAGGAAGCTCCATGACACTGGCCTGGGCAATGATTTCTTCTAATTACTCCAAAAGTATAGACAGCAAAAGCAAAAACCAGGCAAATCAATTGCATCAAATGGAGAAGCTTCCACACAGCAAGGGGATAATTAGCAGAACAAAAAAAGCAATCACTGGGGAAAATATTTGCAAGCCATATAGCTGATAAGGATTTCGTATCCAAAATGCATAAGGAAATTCTGCAATTCAACGGCAACAAAACAAAACAAACAAAAATAAAAAAAAACTAAAACCCAGCAAAGATAGCACTAGGCATTTTCCCCCAGAGACAAGCCCAGCATCTCTAATCACCAGGGAAATGCAAATCAAAACCACCATGAGATATCACCTCACACCTAGATGGCCAGTATAAAAAAAAAACAAAAAACAAAAAACAAAGATAACAAAGGTTGGTGAGAATATGGAGAATTTAGAACCCTGGGTCATCATTGGTAGTAACGTAAAATGGTACAACCACTATGGAAACAATATAAAGGTGCCTGAAAAAGTTTAAAAAAACAAAAAAAAAAAGCCGGGCACATGATTGTAATCCCTGTACTTGGGAGTCTGAGATCGGAGGATCCAGATTCTCAGCCAGCCTCAGCTACCTAGTGAGGCCCTCCACAACTTAGTGAAACCCTGTTTCAAAATAAAGAATAAAAAATAGGGCTAGGAAGCCGGGTGTGGTGGCGCACGCTTGTAATCCCAGCATTCGGGAGGCTGAGACCGGAGGATCCGGGTTCACGGCCAGCCTCAGCTACCTAGTGAGGCACTCTGCACTTAGTGAGACTCGGTTTCAAAATAAAGACTAAAAAATAGGGCTGGGGGTGTAGCTTGGAGGTAGAATGCCCCTGGGTTCAATCCCTAGTACCGCAAAAAAAAAAAAAAAAAAAAAAATAGGGCTAGGGGTATAGCTCGGAGTTAGAATGTCCCTAGGTTCAATTCCCAGTACCAAGAAGAATAAAAAAGTTAAAAAATAGAACTACCCTGTGATTCAGTAGTTCCTCCTCTTGAGTATCTCTCCCCACCGCCAAAAAAATAGATGAATTTCAGCATTTCGATCAGATCTTTGTACTCTCATATTTGTCTCATCCTTATTCACAGTAGGCAAGGTGTAGATACAGCCTGAATGTCCACTGACAAATGGGTAAAGGAAATGTGGTAAGTGAAATATTATTCAGTCTTAACAAAAAAAGGAAATCCTGTAATATTCGACAATACGGATAATAGCTAAGTGTGGTGGTGCACGCTTGTAATCCTGGTACTTGGGAGGTTGAGACAGGAGGATAGCAGTTTCGCAGCCAGCCTCAGCTACTTAGTGAGGCCTTACACTATCCACAACTCATTGGGATCCTGTTTCAAAATAAAGAATAAAAAATAGGGCTGGGTGTAGCTCAGAGGTAGAGTGCCCCTGGGTTCAATCCCTAGTTCTGCAAAAAAAAAAAAAAAAAAAAAAAAAAAAGGATGAACCTCAGGGACATTATGCTAAGTGAAACAAGCCAATCGCAGAATGATAAATTTCATAGGATTCCACTTATATGGGTATCTTAAATAGTCAAACTCAGCCAGGCGTGGTGGTGCACATTTGTAATCCCAGTACTTGGGAGGCTGAGACAGGAGGATCACAGGTTTGAGGACAGCCTCAGCAAATAGTGAGATGCTCAGCAACCTAGTGAGACCCTGTTTCCAAATAAAAATAGGGCTGGGGTGTAGCTCAGAGGTAGAATCCCTCTGGGTTCAAGCCCCAGTGCCACACACACACACACACACACACACACACACACACACACACACA
>PVLC010013529.1:27270-41574 GCA_004027655.1 Graphiurus murinus | reverse complement strand
CTACTGACCTCTCTATGAACCTCAAACAAATCTCTTTACTTCCCAGTTTTGTTGTGTTCTTTGTGGGTTTAACCATTAAAAATGGGTTCAACCTCAGCTGGCATCCTTGCATCCTTGCAGAAGAGATGAGTTTTACACATTCATGGGCTCTGGGACCCTCTGAGGCTGGGTCCCGCCCTGGCTGGTCTCTGATCCCAGGCCCAAACTGCCTCACCCACATTTTCTCTGAATTCCATCCCTGTAATCCCTGCCTCTGGGACCCAGCATGGACCTGAATTCAGTACATGGCCCTTCTCTGCATTTCTGCCTGCTGGAGCCATGTATACCTGCTCGCCCTGAAAAATAATCATGTGGTTGGAAAGAGGCCTTTTGTGTGTGTGTGTGTGTGTGTGTGTGTGTGTGTGTGTGTGAGAGAGAGAGAGAGAGAGAGAGAGAGAGAGAGAGAGAGAGTGTGTTTGTGTGTGTGTGGTATTGGAAGTTGAACCTAGGGCAAAGTACCTCTGAGCTACACCCCCAGCCCTTTTTATTTTTTGTTTTTAAAACAGGGTCTCTAGCCGGGCGTGGTGGCGCACGCTTGTAATCCCAGCATTTGGGAGGCTGAAACCGGAGGATCCGGGTTTGCAGCCTGCCCCAGCTACCTAGTGAGGCACTCCGAAACTTAGTGAGACCCTGTTTCAAAATAAAGAATAAAAAATAGGGCTGGGGGTATAGCTCGGAGGTAGAATGCCCCCTGAGTTCAATCCCCAGTACCGCAAAAAGAAAAAAAAAAAAAAAAAAACAGGGTCTCACTAGATTGCTAAGGATCTTGCTAAATTGCTGAGGCTGGCCTTGAACCTGAGATCCTCCTGTCTCAGACTCCCAAATCCTGGGATTACAGGCATGTACTACCACGACAGGCTGAAAAGAATCTTTTTCATTAGGGAATTCATGTTTAAAATGCAGGCTGCCTCCACAATAACAAAAATCTGATTACCTCCTCACTTTGTTTCTGTAAGTCATCGCAGACTACTCATTAGTGTTTACACAAAGAAAGGAGACCCACATGTGCCTTTTGAAGGTGAAGTTTAATAGGAAATTTGAGGTGATTTAAACAGGCTTTGGAAAACATAGTGGCCTACTTTGTGATTATTATCAAGTATCTTTGGCAATAATTACATGTTAATACTCAAAACAGACCACTGTGTTCTCTCTCAATACCGCACAGGCATCTTAGCAGGAAGCATGGCACAATTGTTCTCACTCTTTAAGGCAGAATTGACCATTCCCCTACTTTGGGGGCCCACAGTACCCTGTAGCCTTTAATTCCTTTTATGCTTCTGTTTTTTCTTTTTGTGGTACTAGGGATCCCAGAGGCATTCTACCTCTGAGCTACACTTCCAGCTCTATTTTATTTTATTTTTTATTTTGAAACAAGGTCTTGCTAAGTTCTTGAGGGCCTCAATAAGTTGCTGAGGCTAGCCTTGAACCTGTAATCCTCCTGTCTCAGCCTCTCAAGCACTGGGATTACAGGCATGTGCCACCCCACCATGCTCGGCACTCTGTAGACTTTCATAACAAGACCTGTAACTCTTCTTTAACTCATTTGTTTGTATGATTGTCTTCACATACCTTACTGCCCTTATTACCCCATGCAGGCAGTCCCATGAGGACAAGGATCCCGCCATATTCCTTCTTGAGTCCTCAGTACCCCACAAACTACCTGACCCAGCGGGTCTTCATAATACCAGGAAAGAAAGGAAAGCAGGGATAGGTAGGTACTAGGGTTTGTATATACACCGTCTCTCCAAAGGTCCACATGCTGGAGCCTTAGCCTCCAAGCTGGCAGTGTTGGGAGACGTTGTGGATATTTAAGAAGTGGGGAATAGGGGGAAGCCCTCTGGTCACTAGGGTGCTGTCCTCAGAAGGGAATGCTGGTCTCCTGGAGTGACCTCTCATAAGAGCAAGTTGTTATAAAAGCCTGCGCCTGACCTGAGCCTCTCTCTGGCTTCCCGCCTCATGATACGATTTCTTCCTGCAAGTAACCCCGCCATTGCCATCAGCCAGCAGGCCCTTGCCAGAGCCTGCACCATGCTGCCTAAACTTTCAGCCTCCTAAACTGTGAGCTAAACAAATCTCTTTTTCTTTATAAGTAATCTGCCTCATGAAGTTTCCATTAGAGTAATGAAAAACAGACTAACCTAATGAGGCTGAAAGGGGGAGAGATGGGAAGAGTTAAGATGGCAGAAGTGAGTCTGTCTTACTCATTGTTACCTGGCCTATAAATGACTTAATGCATGGACTGAATAAACAACATGAGCAGTGGTACCAAAGCATGAAAACACAGAGCTTTGTTGTAGAGTAATAAATGTCAAGCCGGGCGTGGTGGCGCACGCTTGTAATCCCAGCATTCGGGAGGCTGAGACCGGAGGATCCGGGTTCGCGGCCAGCCTCAGCTACCTAGTGAGGCACTCTGTAACTTAGTGAGACTCGGTTTCAAAATAAAGAATAAAAAAACAGGGCTGGGGGTGTAGCTCGGAGGTAGAATGCCCCTGAGTTCAATCCCCAGTACCGCAAAAAAAAAAAAATAAATAAATAAATAAATAAATAAATGTCACCTTTCATCAGTTCTAAAAACATTCTTTCTTAACATTTTGACAACTTGGAAATTAAGATGCATTTTACAATGGATGGCATCTTAGCATCATGTCATTGTTTTTTTTTTTTTTTTTTTTTTAACCTGAGTTTCTCTTTCTTTCTCAGTGGTACATAAGATAGTAGTACGAGCTAGAAATAATGGTGCCATAGGTGCACTGAACTACAATTATTTGATGTGGCTTCTGGCAAGGAGGGTTGGAAAGATAGCTGTAAAATTGCACTGGATTTTCCACAAGAGTAGAAACAGAGAGGTTAGACCTTTATAGTGAGTGGCAAAAAGAGTAGCTGACAAGGCCTCCCCCCCCTTCCATAAGAGCAGCCAAGTGAGGCTCCCAGTGCCTACATCTGTGCTGTCATTCGACCTTTCTGGTGACCAGTGGTTGACCCAGGGCTGGTCACAAGAGCTGAACTGGACCAGTTTTTGAGATTTTCTACTTAGAGCCAGTCAGAGTATAGGTCAGTTCTTCTCTCATGTTAACACTGAGATTAAGCCAGGCATTGAGGAGCATGCCTATAATCCTAGTACTTGGGAGGCTGAGACAGGAGGACAGCAGGTTCATGGTTAGCGTCAACAACTCAGTGAGGCCCTCTCCAACTTAGTGAGACCGGTTCCAAAATAAAAAATAAAATAAAGCCGAGGCAGAATAGCTCAGAGGCAGAATTCCCCTGGTTCAATCTCTAGTGCCACAAAGACAAACAAACAAAAACCGTGAGATTCAGAGTTCAGGAGCAGTTGGTGGCCATGCTCCCTACCAGCAGAGAAGCAAGGGCAAGAGACAGAATCTTAACAGCTTTTGAAACCCTGTGTACTTCAAGCTGGCTGTGTGCTCAACAAACCCATTTTCTTTTCCTTCCTGAGCAAACAATCCATATTTCTCAGTACCTTTTACTGTTAGGTATGGTCAAACACCGATGATAGCCAATGGAATGAGGACAGAAGTGAAAAAAACCACTTTCAGACCTGGCCCACAGAAATCCCCACCGTTTCCAATCTTCAATCTCCTTCCCCTGCAGGTTAAGATAAGCAAACTCAGAATGCAGGAGGAGCTACAAGACAGAAGGATCCTGGGCCCTGAAACATTGAAGGCAGCCTAATTGGGAATAGCCATATTGAACCACTGTTTATGTTTCATTCATTCATTCTACCACTGAACTATACCCCCAACCCTATTTTATTTTTTGTTTTGAAACAGGGTCTCACTAAGTTGTGGTGGGCTGGCCTCGAACCTGTGATCTTCCTGTCTCAGCCTCCCAAGTACTGGGATTACAAGTTTCTGAACCATGCCTGGATTTTTTTATTTTGTTATTTGGAAATAAGGTTTTGCTAAGTTTCTGACAGCCTCGCTAAGTTGCTGAGTCTATCCATGAAACTGTGATCCTCCTGTCTCAGCCTCTCAAGTACTGACTGGGATGATAAGTGTGTATTACCATGCCCAGCTGCACTTGCTCCTTTGAAGCATAATCCTCTGTAACTTTAGTTGTGAACATCTCAAATAACTCTGAGACCTTGAGTCTCTTACTATTCTGCTCCAGGCTTCCTAAATTCCCTTAAAAATAATGTAACTACCAGGTATTTTTTTAAAACTTTATAATCTTTCTCCAATCAGAAAGAAAATCCAAACCTTATAGATATTTGGTACATAGCTGCACTTAAGTGTCAAAGTCAACTAAATCTTCCCCAAAATAAAAAGTAATTCTGAGCCCGGCGTGGTGGCGCACGCTTGTAATCCCAGCATTCGGGAGGCTGAGACGGGAGGATCTGGGTTTGTGGCCAGCCTCAGCTACCTAGTGAGACACTCCGCAACTTAGTGAGACTCAGTTTCAAAATAAAGAATAAAAAATAGGGCTGGGGGTGTAGCTCGGAGGTAGAATGCCCCTGAATTCAATCCCCAGTACCGCAAAAAAAAAAAAAAAAGTAATTCTGAGTTCACCAGTTTTACTGAATTTAGTAATTATGCTGTATATTTATGACCATTGGAACAACAGGAAGGATGAGGTTCTGTGGTCTTCTGAATTATCTTCCTGGTGTTCAGGGTCATTTCCTCATACCATCCTCTTATCCAAGACAGTGTCAGGTACCCTTTCTCTTTGCTCCAATGTCCCCTCTACACACTGCTGCCAGCATTACAGCCATATTGTATGATAACTATCTCTTTATGTCTCCTTCACTAGCCTGCAACCTCATTATAATCAAACAACAACCAAAAAAAAAAAGTATCCTGACAAATTTCAATGACCAGTACCCACCAGCATAGTACCTGGTATAGTAGATACTAAATTAGTGTTTGGGTTTTCATATCTGAGAGATACTTTAGGAATAATCTGGTCTAATACAAGTCTTTATTTCATCTCTGAGGAAGCTGAGCCTCAAAGACACCACATAACTAAGCCAAAGCACCCTCAAAAGCAAGATGACAGTGGGTGGCATCACAGTCACCTGCCATTTTACCATTTTGGCTGTGAGCTCAAATGAAAACATTACTTCACACTCATCCCCAAAGGAGACAGTGTGGCTTAGTTGGCATGGCATGGGCTCCAGGCAAAGTCTTGCTTTTCTGTCACCAACCAGTTGTGCTTGAACAAGCTACTTCATCTCTCTGAGCCACAATCTCTGCATCTGTTAACTGAGCTATTAATAACTCCAGTGTTGTTGGGGTAGCCAATCTGTCAACATATATAAAGTGCCTTGCAGAGCACCTGGCGCTACATGCTACCTAAATATTTACTAAATGAATCATGAGTCCCTGTCCAGCACACCACAACTTGGTGGCTTAGACTTTGCTCCTAAGACTGCCTACATGGAAGGAGGCTGGGTTACCTATAATTACAGAACTATGCACTCAGAGATGTGTACCTCCTGAGACTGAATCTCAGCGCTGCTCTTACCTTTGCCTCTTAGAACTCAGCTTACTGCTCCATTCACCTGAGTTGCCCATCCCACCTTCCTCAGTACCACACAAACCTTACCACCTTCCAACACCCTACCATATTTACCCTGTCTAGGCAGCCATCTCTAATCACTATGACATCATCGGCCCCGCCTCGTCTCGTGGACCCCTTTCCACCACGTAGCAAAGGGCACTGTGGTGTGAATGTGTGTGCCTCCCAAAGTTCAGGTTGAAACTGAATTCCCAGTGCAAAGAGGATTGAGAGGTGGGAGCTGCTGCAGGTGATCACCCCGTGAAGCCTCTGCTCTTGTGAATGAATCAGTGCCTTATTGAAAGCACTTGAAGGGGTAGGTTTGTCCTCCTATTACATGAGGACACAGCAGCAAGGTGCCATCTTGGAGCCAGAGAACAGCTCTCACCAGACACCCAACCTGCTGGTACCTTGATCTTGGCCTTCCCAGGCCCCAGAACTGTAAGAAATAAATTTCTAGTATTTATAAAGTACCCGGTCTCAGATACTTTGTTATGGCAGCACAAATGGACTGAGGCAAGGGGTATGTCTGTCTGTTTGTTTTTTTAATACTTTTCTTGGGGCATTAAAGTCTTATAGTCTCACATCGGAATATATTTCATAGTGATAGTGACATACAGGCACACAGCAGTTGGTGAGTTTTCCCCCAGCTCCATCTGCACTCCCCCACTTCCCCATGGCTTTTTAAATTGTAAAATACCTGTAATGTAAGATTTACCATCTTAAAAATCTGTCCCAGTACTTGGGAGGCTGAGACAGGAGGATTGCAGGTTTGAAGCCAGTGTGCAGTCATTTAGGGAGACCCTGTTTCCAAATATAAATAAATAAATAAATAAATAAATAAATAAATAAATAAATAAATAAATAAGAGCTTAGCAGAACCTCTCTGGGTTCAATCCTAAATCTCACACACACACACAAAAAAGGAGTCAGGTGCATGCGTGTAATCCTGATACTTGGGAGGCTGAGACAAGAGGATGGCAGGAGGACAGCCTCAGCAAGCAGTGAGACTCTTATCAACCTAGCGAGACCCTGTTCAAAATAAAAATAAAATAGGGCTGGGGTGTAGCTCTGAGGTAAATGCCCCTGAGTTCAATCTCCAGTGCCATAAAGAAAAAAAAAGAAGAAAAGAAGGAGGAGGAGAAAGAGGAGGAGGAGGAGGAGGAGGAGGAGGAGGAAGAGGAGGAGGAGGAAAATTTGTGCAACTAATCTCCAGAATTTGCAAAGATGAAACCTTACCCATTAAAGATTACTATGAGTCTGACTACTCCAGATACTTCATATAAGTGGAATCATACAGAATTTGTCCTTTTATGATTGGCTGACTTCACTTAGCATTATATCCTCCAGGTTCATCCATATTATAGCATATGTCAGAATTTCCTTCCTTTATAAGGCTGAATAATATTCTATTGTATATACACATCACATTTTATCTACCCATCAACCAGCACATCGGTTCTTTCCACCTTTGGCTTTGGTAGATACTTGTTGCTATGAGCATGAAGGTACAAGGATATATCTACTTTCTCTCTAATTGAGTATGAACTCCTTAATGATAAAGACTAGATCTCAACCATCTCCATAGTTCTCAAGGTGTCTGACATAGGCTGGGCACTCAATAAATACCTATCAAGTAAATAAAATAGGACTCAATCCCAATGACAAACTGAAAAACTAATCATCTTCCACACAAATTTGCAAAATGCACAGCAGAAAACTCACACAGCACAGTAAGACAGTCTTCACTTCTTGTCCTGGATCTGCCTCTTACTAGTCAGATGATCTTTACATGCTACTTAGGCATGTTACTTAAGCAAGAGATTCAGCTTGCTCATGTGTTTTTGTCATTATTTTTTGTTTGTTTGTTTGTTTTTGTTTTGTTTTGTTTTGGGGGTTTTTTTTGCAGTACTGGGGATTGAACTCAGGGGCATTCTACCTCCAAGTTACACTCCCAGCCCTATTTTTTATTCTTTATTTTGAAACAGAGTCTCACTAAGTTGCAGAGTACTTATGGTTCCTTCCCCAATAAAGAAATAAAAATTATAAGTTTGTGGATTTATCTTTTCATTGGATCTAATAATTTTGAAAATACATATTCCTGATGGAAGATATTATATAATAATAAGTAACTGCTGTCTTTGTTTCATAGATCCTGGGCAGATAACATGAAAGTGAAGGGTTGATTTGCAACATTAGTGCTGAAATAATATGAGAGAGAAGGCCATAGAAGATAAGGAATTAGAAGGTTCGCTGACTGCGAACCCAGATCCTCCTGTCTCAGCCTCCCAAATACTGAGATTACAAGTGTGTACTACCACACCCAGCTGGTTTTTGTCATTATTAAATAATATAACTTATATAAAGAAGTCAGTATAGTGCATGGTACATCATAATATTTTAAAATATTTGCAATAATCTGAGCGTGGTGGTACACACTTGTAATCTCAGTACGTGGGAGGCTGAGACCAGAAGATTACAGGTTCAGCCTCAGCTACTTAGTGAGGCCCTCTGCAACTTAGTGAGACCCTATTTCAAAATAAGGAATAAAAAATAGGGCTGAGAGTGTAGCAAGGAGGTTGAATGCCCTGGGTTCAATCCCCAGTTCTGAAAAAAAAATGCAATATTTATTATTGTAAAATTCTATAATAAAAGCCAGGCATGGTGGCTCACCCTTATAACACCAGTACTTGGGAGGCTGAGACAGGAGGATCACAGATTCACGGCCAGCCTCAGCCACTGAGTGAGGCCTCCACAACTTAGTGAGACCCTGTTTCAAAATAAAAAATAAGCCGGGTATGGTGGCACATGTTTGTAATCCTTGTACTTGGGAGGCTGAGACAGGAAGATCACAGGTTTGTGGCCAGCCTCAGCAACTTACTGAGTGAAGCCCTCTGTAACTTACTGAGACTCTGTTTCAAAATAAAGAATTAAAAATAGGGCTGGAGGTATAGCTCAGAGGTAGAATGCCTCTGGGTTCAATCCCCAGTACCGCAAGATAGATAGATAGACAGATAATAAATAGATAGATAGGGCTGGGGGTGTA
The DNA here is from genome assembly GCA_004027655.1 of Graphiurus murinus. Classification (NCBI taxonomy): domain Eukaryota; kingdom Metazoa; phylum Chordata; class Mammalia; order Rodentia; family Gliridae; genus Graphiurus; species Graphiurus murinus. The sequence goes on along the minus strand of PVLC010013529.1, from coordinate 32,975 downwards.
GCTCAGAAGTAGAATGCACCTGGGTTCAATCCCCAGTATCACCCCCCCCAAAAAAAGTTACATAATAAAAATGACTTATTGTACATAGAACTCTTTTACTTCCTAGCTATAACTTTAATAGCAAAAATTGTGTAGAATTCTAAGAGCAAACAATTTATGGCAGGTAATAGCCAAAACAGAAGAGTATCAATGAGTCCAGATTGATGTCACTGAATCTCGAACCTTGAGTCAGTAACTCAAGGGGGTAATGCTTGACCTAAATATATTTAGAATTTAATCATTCACATATCGAGCCTTTCAGCAGAAAGATGAAAAATAAACGGATCTTTATTACTATTTCAGACACAAGAATTTCTTTCAATCTCTCAAAAAAAAAAAAAAAAAAAAAAAGAAAGAAAGTAAAAAAGAAAGCCGGGCATGGTGGTACACGCTTTTAATCCCAGCATTTGGGAGGCTGAGACCGGAGGATCCAGGTTCTCGGCCAGCCTCAACTACCTAGTGAGGGACTCCACAACTTAGGGAGACCCTGTTTCAAAATAAAGAATAAAAAATAGGGTTGGGGGTGTAGCTCGGAGGTAGAATGCCCCTGAGTTCAATCCCCAGTACCACAAAGAAAAGAAAAAGACCTCCCCATCCATTCACAGTTCCTCTAGGACATGAATTCCTTTTGAGATTACCTGAATTTTCCAGACTAGAAACATTCTTTCCAAAGTTAGCTCTTAGAAAGCAAAATTATTGAATCTTGAAAGTAAAAACTCATTTGAGTTTCTTTTGTCTGCCAAAAACAATTAAAACTTGGCATGGCTAATTAAAATTGCTTTCTAAGACAAAATCAGAAATTTGTGTATAGATGGGGAAGAGGGAAAAGAAGAAAAAGAGAAGGTAAGAAGCAGTTGCCCAAATTCTAGAACTGGCCCAAATATGTCCAAATGGAAAGTGACTGTAACCCTTAGCTTTTCTAGGACAATCACATCTTCATCTAAACTTCACACTATACGAGATGATTTCTTAAATGTGGCTTGATGTGTGTACTTTTGTAAGACTTTACAATTAAATATATTTGACAATAAGGGAGAAAATTCTTTTTCAGACCATGAGTCTCAAATTCGGATTCAGAACAACATTGCCATCATATGCCACAGGTCAATTTTAATTTGCCTCCCAAATACAGTCTAAGATTTATCATCAGCATGGTTCATTTGAGTATGTACACCTGTACTTCAAGGCCCCCCAAGTAACACTGAGACCTGAGCCTTGTTTAATCCTCATAACTACCCTCTGCATCTCCCCTCCCTCTATTTTTATTGTTTATTTTTAATTAGTTTCAGGCTTACAAAAAAGCTACAAGAAAGTTACTAAGAGCCAGGAATGTTGGTGCATGCCTGTAATTCCAGTACTTGGGAAGCTGACAGGAAGACTGTAGGTTCAAAGCCAGCCTCAGAAACTTGGTGAGGCTCTCAGCAACCTAGCAAGACCCTGTTCCCAGATTTTAAAATGATGATGATGATGATGTTGTAGCTCAGAGACAGGGTGCCCCTGGTTCAATCCCCAGCACAACAGAGAGAGAGAGAGAGAGAGAGAGAGAGAGAGAGAGAGAGAGAGAGAGAAGATAGCCAGGTGTTGTGGCACATGCCTCTAACCCCAGTACTTGTGAGGCTGAGATAGGAGGATCACAGGTTCGAGGATAGTCTCAACAACACAGACTGTCAGCAACCTAGCAAGACCCTGTTTCCAAACCAAAAAATAAAAAGGGCTGGGGATGTAGCTTATAGGTAGAATGTCCCTGAGTGTAATCCCCAGTACCACACACAGATTCATATATATATCCTTCATCCACATTACCCAAATGTTAAACTTTCACCATGTTTCCCTTATCATTCTCTCTTTATATAGATATTGATTTAGCCCTAAATACTTAGCATTTCTTTAAAAACAGGGACTCATGTTTTCACGATATACTTATCAAAATTAGAAAATTAATATTTACCTTTAATCTGGGCATGGTGGTGCACGCTTGTAATCCCAGTACTTGGGAAGCTGAGACAAGGGGATCCCAGGTTTGTAGCCAGCCTTAGCATCTTAGTGAGGCCCTCAGCAACTTAGTGAGACCCTGTTTCTTTTTGTTTTGTTTTGTGTTTTTTTGTTATTGTTTTTGTTTTTTATGGTAGGAACAGCCTTTTTTGGTTGCAACAGTAAAGAGGAGAGAGAGAATATACAATTTTCACTTTTGGGGTAGTATCTGCAGACTAGGTCACTGCCTTCCAAAGGGGCCCTGTTTTAAACTAAAAAATAAAATAGGGTTGGGGGTGTAGGTCAGAGGTAAAATGCCCCTAGGTTTCAATGCCTAGTACCACACAGAAAAAGAAATTATCCTAATATATTCTCTAATCTCAACCCTTATTCAAATTTCAGCAACTGGGTAGATAGTATCTTTTATGACCAAAGAAAAATAAAATTTCTCTAGTTGGAGAATCAATCCAGGATCACATGATGCATTTAATTTCTGTCTGTCTTTAGTATCTAATCTAGAAGCATTCCTGTTTCTTTCACATGACCTTGACATTTTTTAAAAATACAGAGAGAAAACTTTTGTAGACTGTTTCTCAGTTTGGGTTTATGAGACATTTCCTTATAATTAGGTTCAGGCTGTACATTTTTGGTGGGAATGCCACAAAAGTGACCTTGTGTCCTTCTCAGATGTCAATTTACCTCATCGCTGGTGTGAACTTAGTAAAAGTGGTGTCTGCCATGTTTCTCTCCTATAAAGTTACTATTTTCCCCTTTGTAATTACTAAGTATCTTGTGAAGAAATATTGTAAGACTGGACATTCTCTATTATCAGCAAGGAGTTGGAGCCTTGAGAAATTGTGACTTGTTCAATGTCACACAGCTTAGACAAGCCAAAACACAAATTCAATCTCCAGTTTGTAGGCTCCCATACTCGAATTTCTCCTAAAGCATCCCTTTGCCTCCTAGACTAGTCATCAATGACTAGAGCAGCCTATCTGATGACCTAACCATGTGTGTTGAAACCAACATGAGGACCTCATTGCCCACAGAACCCTGGCCTTTGAAACTAATGCAGTTCCAGTCACTCTGTCTCAAGAGCTGCTACTAAAGTGCAAAAAATCCTGAGGCCAGCACTTACACCTAAGCCCCCGTCCTCTGGACAATGAACCTAGGAGAGTGCTGGAGGAGGAAAAGTGGCGGGGGGGGGGGGGGGGGGACTAAAAAACCTAAAGTGAAAGTATGCATGCATCAGAACACCAGGCTGTCCAGGCAAAGTGACGCACGCTTATAATCCCAGTACTTGGGAGGCTGAGACAGGAGAATCACAGGTTGAAAGCCAGCATCAGCAAATTAGCAAGGTTCTCAGCAACCTAGTGAGACCCTGTTTCTAAACGAGAAATAAAAAAATCAGGCTGGGTGTGGTGGCACACACTTGTAATCCTAGTACTTGGGAGGCTGAGACTGGAGGATCTGGGTTCACAGCCAGCCTCAGTTACTTAGTGAGGTTCTCCACAACTTAGTGAGACCCTGTTTCAAAAATAAAGAATAAAAAATAGGACTGGGGGTATAGCTCAGAGATAGAATGCCTCTGGGTTCAATTCCCAGTACTGAAAAAAAAAAAAAAAGAAAAATCAGGCTAGGGGTGTACTTTGGCGGTAAAATGCCTCTGAGTTCATTCCCCAATACCAAAAGCAAAAACAAAACAACAAAAACAAAACACCAGGCTGAAAGGAGAAAACCTGAAGTTTACTAAAACTCTGTCTCCATACCCCGATCCTTTGACTATCTGAAACTCTTCTTTCTGAGCTCCCATTTATTTCTGGTTTTAATCATATTTCTGTAACAGATATTACCTTGTTAGTATACTATTATGGTTTAAAAAAGTCAGAAAGTGTTATTACAGAGATAGAAAAATTTAGAACTCTTATACATTGCTGTTGGAAACATAAAATGGTATAGTTGCTTTGAAAAACAATTTGGCAGTTTTTCAAAAGGTCAAACATAGAGTTATACTAGTTGACCCAGTCAGTCCACTCAGTGACTAAATGACAAATAATTATATGTCCACTTGTATGCAAATAATTAAATGATAAATAATTATATGTCCACTTATACAAAAACCTTGTATGCAAATGTTTATAGCAGCATTATTCATAATGGTCAAAAAGTAGAAACAATCCAAATGTCCATCAACTGATATACAGATACCTAAAATGTGGAATATCCATACAATGGATTACTATTTGGTATCAAAAAATTTTGAAGCCAGACATAGTGGCACACACCTGTAATCCCATTATTTGGGAGGCTGAGACAGGAAGATCACATGTTCAAGGCCAGCCTCAGCAACTTAGTGAAGCCGTCAGCAGTTTAGTGAGAACTTGTTTCAAAATAAATGAATAAATAAAAATAAAAATGGGGTTAGGGGTATAGTTCAGAGGTAGAATGCCCCTGGGTACCACAAACAAATAAAAAGTTTATTTATTTATTTATTTATTTTATTTATTTATTGTGTGTGTGTGTGTGTGTGTGTGTGTGTGTGTGTGTGTGTGTGTGTTAGTTACTGGGGATGGAAGCCAGGGGCATTCTACTTCTGAGCTACACCTCACCCCTACTTTACTTTTTATTTAGAAACAGAGTCTCACTAAACTGCTAAGTTGCAGAGGGTCTCACTAAGTTGCTGAGGCTCGCTGCAAACCTGTGATCCTCCTGTCTTAGCTTCCCAGGTACTAGGATTACAGGTGTACACCACCACACCCAGCTCCAAAAATTTTTTAAAAATAAAGAAGTGTTGAAGTCAGGCACTGGGGCATACTCCTATAATACCAGTACTTGGGAGGCAGAGACAAGAGGATTGCAGGTTTGAGGACAGCCTCTGCAACCTAGCAAGACTCTCAGCAACCTAGCAAGAAGCTGTTTCAAAACAAAAAATAAAAAGGGGTGGGAGTGTAGTTCGGAGGTAGACTGCCCTGGGTTCATATATATCTACTTAACTAGTTCCCTACTGTAACACACTGAGGGGTGTTTCCAATCATTTGCTGTTAACAGCAACGATACAATGATTGTGCTCTCTTAACTTGGTTTGAGGAGGTGGCATTCTGTTCTGGACAGCCAGGAGGCAGCATGGTGTAGCAGGAACTACTTCAGAGTTAGTTAGAACCCAGTTTGCAACTGGTCTCCTCTGCTGACTAGCTAATGAGACTTGGATACTAGACATTATTAGACCTCAAGTCTAATCATAAGAAAACATTATTAGACCTGGTGTCTAATAATGAGAAAACAATCAGACAAGTAACTAATGATTTCTGAGACTTAGTTTCTTCACTTATATTGGCAAAATATCGTCTTACTTTGATTAAGATTTTAGGATTAAATAAGATAGGCTCCTACTGATGAAATCTGTGACCATTTGAATATCAAAAAGCATAAGTTGGGATGAGGAGTCAGATGATTGATAATGAATTATAATACCTTGTAGAGAAAAGAATCTGAAGCCGGGCGTGGTGGCGCACGCTTGTAATCCCAGCATTCGCTTGTAATCCCAGCATTCGGGAGGCTGAGACCGGAGGATCCGGGTTCGCGGCCAGCCTCAGCTACCTAGTGAGGCACTCCGCAACTTAGTGAGACCCGGTTTCGAAATAAAGAATAAAAAAAATAGGGCTAGGGGTGTAGCTCGGAGGTAGAATGACCCTGAG
>PVLC010013529.1:0-27170 GCA_004027655.1 Graphiurus murinus | reverse complement strand
AAAAGAATCTGAGTTCAAGTGATATTTTTAATAAGTGGGGGGGAGGGGCTGAAAGCTCATTGATCAGATGATAACAATAGAATGAAAGAGAGAATTAGAACATCATCCTTTTATAAATACCAATTGACCTAAACCAGGATTATCAATAGATGTTAAAACCATTGGATGAAAGTTATTGAGGAACAGGATATTCACATAATCTTAAGATACCACCTTATATGTAATTGTATTAATTACAGAAGGAAACAGGTACCTTTTCAATGAAGAGATCTGGCCACCCCACCTCTACCAAATGCCCAAACACCAGTGATGTCACAAACTGACATTACGTGTCACCTAGGTGCAGTATCACCTATGGGAAACTGTTACCACAATGTTTAACCTGACTCAAATAATGAGAAATCAACCAGACAATTCCAATACTAGTCTACAAAGTAACAAACTTGGAATCTTCAAAAGGACACTATGATTTTGTATTAGTAATCCTTATTTGGATCATGAATGGAAAAAAATGTTTTTAAAGGTTACAAAGGATATCGTAATGCCTAGGGAAATCTGGAAAATATTGTCTCAATGTAATAATGTATAATTTACATGGAAGAATTTCCTTGCTATTAGGAGATACATGCTTAAGTGCTCAGAGATAAAATGTAGTGATGTCTGCAAACTTAAAAAAAAAAGTGTGTGCATGTGCATGTGTGTATGTGTGTATGTGTGTCTGTGTGTAGAAAGAGCAAACAAATGGATTTAGAAAAAAAAGACATGGGGTGTTGTTCACTGCACTTTAGGTATTTTTCTATAAATTTAAAAGTTTTCAAAGTAAGTTGGGTAAAAAAATCAAATAAAACATATAAACTACCTTGTACTTAGTCGCTGCTATGACAGTAAATATTTTAGCTTCAGCTAACCCAGTAGGTCAACAGAAAACTTCCCCTATGCCTGAGGGTAACATGGAAACAAATGCCACCAGCCAATACTGCCTTCATGAAGCTTATCCTTTCAGTGAGAAGACAAGGCAAAAACAGGAAGCAACTAGAGAGGTGGTATAGTTTTGGTTCCAGAAATCCCACCTGGGCTCTACATCTGCATTTTTTTTTTTTTAAGCTAGGAAACTAAAAACAAAACAGGTTACTTAACCTTACTGAGAATTGTTTTCTCATTTGCATCTAAAAAATTGAGCTAAACGGGGCACAGTGGTGCACAATTATAATACCAGTACTTGGGAGGCTGAGACAGGAGGATGGCAAGCTCTAGGACAGCCTCAGCAAGTAGTGAGACTCTCATTACCTTCTGAGACCCTGTTTCAAAATAAAAATAAAATAGGGCGGGTGGGGGAGTATAGCTGGGAAGTAGAATGACCCTGGGTTCAATCCCCAGTGCCACACACACACACACACACAAAATAAAAATAAAAATAAATTTTAAAAATGGAGCTAAAAATCTACTTTCTACAATTGAGGGAGCATACACAATACACCTTTGTAAAACATCTTTTAGTGAAGACAGTCTAAAGAGTGGAGAAGAAAGAAGCTCCTGGAACCCTTGTTTCCCTTTCAGAACACCCAGCACAGGGCCTTATGTTTGACTGATGCACACAGCACTGCTCAAAAAAGTAATAGACATTCTGAAAGAGAATTTCTTTAAAAAAAAAAAAAAAAAGGTGTTTCTCCCTACAAGTACCAGTGGAATTAAAGGAAAGATTAATATAACTGGCTCATTCAGAAACAACTGCAGCTCTTTATCAACAGCAGATATTTGTGAGCACGTGAATTTGCCAAAGCTATTTTGTTTTGTTTTGTGATACTGGAGATTGAATCCAGGGGCATTTTACCACTGAGCTATACCTCCAGTCCTATTTTATTTTATTGTTTATTTTGAAACAGTGTCTCTGCTAAGTTACTGAGGCTGGCCTTGAACCTACAATCCTTCTGTCACAGCCTCCCAAGTACTGGGCTTAGAGGCATGTGGCCACCACACCTGGCTTGCCAAAGTGTTTTATACACAGTAACTCATTTGAGCCTCACAATAATCCCCATTTTATAAAGAAAATGAGGCTTGAAAAGATAAGTTGCCTGTGTAGCAAACAGCTCAAATTTTTCATTGCTCCACCCACCACAATGGCTAACAGGATAGAAATTAATAATTAATGGCTCATCATTCTCCCAATTTCTTCCCCAGGCCCCAATTTAAGGGCAGAGTAAATAGCTTATAGATATTTACTAAGCTATTTACTAAGCTGTTTACTAATAGCTGATAGCTATTCATTCCTAAGCTCACATCTGCTTTTCTACAGATAAATGTCAAGTCTCCCTTACGATTGCTTCTACTGAAATTCAGAAAAATGGACATTCAGCCTTTAACCACCTGTCAGTTTTTAAATGAAGCCTAAATACACATGCGCACGCGCGCGCGCTCACACACACACACACACACACACACACGTGCGCGCGCGTGCGCTCACCCCAATGTGGTCGTGTGACTGAGATGCAGAGGAAGTGAGCAGAATAGGTTATTTTCAACTCAAATTTGGTGATGTCCACAATTCAGTGAAGTTACTCATACCTCAAATAAAATTTTTCTTCAAAATTTTCTGGGGAAAACCCTTGGCTTCTGCATTGTTTCAGTTTACTTTTTAAACATCATGCCATGTTGTAGGCAAGGATAATGTATTCTATTTCTCTTTCAGATGTTTCCAAGTTATTTACACATCAACCTTTATTACACCCTCACAAAACCAACAGAAATTCTTGTGATTCCATTTTTACCCATATTCTGTCTACCCTTCCCAACTTTTTTCCCTCAGAGAATTTAGCTCAAGCACTATCCCCAGGCGTGGTGGCACTTGCCTGTAATCTCAATACTTGAGAGGCTAAGACAGGAAGATTACTGGTTCAAGACCAGCCTCAGCAATTTAGCAAGACCCTCAGCAAGTTAGTAAGACCCTGTTTCAAAAATAAAATAATAATTTTAAAAAGGGCTTGGGGTGTTAGCTCAAAGGTAGAATGCACTGGGTTCAAAAGGAAGGAAGGAAGGAAGGAAGGAAGAAAGGAAGGAAGGAAAGAAGGAAGGGAGGAAGGAGGAGGGGAGGAGGGGAGAAGGGGGGAGAAGAGAGGAAGGGAGGAAGGGAGGAAAACAAGAGGAGAGGGGGAGGAGGGGATGAGGGGAGTAGGGGAGTAGGGAAGGGAGGGAGGAAGGAAGGAAGGAAGGGAGGAGGGAAGGGAGAAAGGAACACTCTGAAACACTGCTGATAAGAATTTAAATCAGGGGCAATTAAAGGGAAACCTTGTGCACTTTTATTAAGTATTTATACTCCTAGAAAGGTATCTTACAGAAATACTTCTACAAGTTCAGTTCATACAAAATGATGTATACTCAAAGATTCACTGCAACAGTTTTCAAAAGCCAATTAGTTATAACAACACAGAAATGCATGGGGAAATGCCTAAAGGACAGTAAGAAAAAGAGAAGAAGCAGAATACTATGTGTTATAATATTATTGGTGTATGTATAGGGGAAATTACTGCAGAATATACATCAAAAGCTGACAGTTTATTATTGTTGTGGGGTGGAATTGAAGAGGACTTTCCCAATGTAGTTCATCATGTATTTCTTCAACAAATTTTAATTAATCTCATGTCATTTTTAGAATCAAAAAACAAATTTAAGCCCGGCATGGTGATGCACACTTGCAATCCTAGTATTTGGGTGGCTGAGACAGGAGGATTGTAGATTTGAGGCCAGCCTTAGCAACTTAGGGAGCCCCTCCACAATTTAGTGAGCTCCTGTTTCAAAATAAAATAGGGCTAAGTGTATAGTTCAGAGGCAGAATGCCCCTGGTTTCAAGCCTCAGTAACACACACACACACACACACACACACACACACACACACACACGATAGAGGCCCTTTTATCTTCACTTTGGAAATAGCTAATGCTCTACTTGCATTACTACATCTATCGATATCAAAGTCAGAGTGCCAGCTGTAGATGTTTGCACTCTCACAGAATGACAAGATTGTGTCTAGAATGGACACGAAAGGGACGTGCGAGCCAGGCGTGGTGGCGCACGCTTGTAATCCCAGCATTCGGGAGGCTGAGACCGGAGGATCCGGGTTCGAGACCAGCCTCAGCTACCTAGTGAGGCACTCCGCAACTTAGTGAGACTCGGTTTCAAAATAAAGAATAAAAAATAGGGCTGGGGGTGTAGCTCGGAGGTAGAATGCCCCTGAGTTCAATCCCCGGTACCGCAAAAAAAAAAAAAAAGAAAGGGACGTGCGACATCCCAACAAATGACATCCTGACTCCTAGGTTGATTAGATACTTGCTGTAACCAAGAAAAACACTGTCTTCTGAAGCACCCCTTGATGTCGTCTGGCTTTTCTGTGACACTCCTGAAGACAACATTCAGAAACAGTCCCTGATGTAAACCAATATTCATACATCAGGCTAAAAGAGTGGAATCATTATCACATCCAAGAAAACAGTGTTACTGATGCCCAATGTGCAGCTCCCATTCAAATTCCCCCGATTGTCCCTAAAGCGGCTTTCATAATAAGCTATTCTTTTAAAGTGCAGGATCCACTGAAGAATTACATGTTGCATTTTGTTGTGTTATTTCTTTAGCTTCCTACAATGTAGATCAGCCCCCCCCCCCCCGTACCTTTTATTTTGTTTTGTGTGTCTTTGATGACATTGACATTTTTGAAGATCACAGGCCAGCTGTTTTGCAGTATGTCCCACAATCTGGATTTGTCTGATATTTCCTCATGATTAGTTGTAAGTTAGACATTTCTGGCAAAAATTCCACACTGATAATGTGTACTTCCCCTTGCATGAGGTTGTCTCATTCACTCTGTTACCTTTTTCCTCATTTTGCCACTATGGGTGCCAAGCAAGTATCACCCAATAAATAAAATGTTAAAAAAGATCAAGAAGTATAATGTCAAAAACACCTCCATGAGCACGAGCTATACCAAGAATAGTGCCAGGCATTTAAAACACATTCTTGCTGGGTATGGTGGCGCACGCTTATAATCCCAGTACTTGGGAGGCTGAGACAGGAGGATCCCAGGTTCTTGGCCAGCCTCAGCAACTTAGTGAGGCCCTCTGCAACTTAGTGAGACCCTGTTTCAAAACAAATAATAAAAAACAGGGCTAGGGGTATAGCTAAATTCAACCCCCAGTACTCCAAAAAAATGAAATAATATATTCTCATTTAATCCTCACAACAACCTTTCAAAAAAACAGAGGTTCAAAGAGGTCAGTCATTCATCCCACTGACACACATGTAGTGACAGAAAAATGCATGTATGCACATGTGAACACCAACACATGAACACACCCACAAATACAATTTAACATGGCATCTCATGGACCATGGTCTTCCTGAGGACCTTCCAGGAACCAGTTAAGAATCCATATGCAGCCGGGTGTGGTGGCACACGCTTGTAATCCCAGCATTCGGGAGGCTGAGACTGGAGGATCCAGGTTTGCGGCCAGCCTCAGCTACCTAGTGAGGCACACCAAAACTTAGTGAGACTCGGTTTCAAAATAAAGAATAAAAAATAGGGCTGGGGGTATAGCTCGGAGGTAGAATGCCCCTGAGTTCAATCCCAAGTACCGCAGGAAAAAAAAAAAAAAAAAGAATCCATATGCTTGACCAAATCTTGAGGAAGCCTACATAGTTTTCAAGGTTGGATTCCTATGAGTAAGAAACTGAAAATAAATTATCTGTGGTCCATATAAAATTCTTCCTTGGAAGTGTTCTTGTTTGAAAGTGGACCGCTTTTCTACCATAACCAAGAAAATAGGGCAATGGTTCCCTAAATTATTATAACACAATGATGTTTGTTTGTTTTGATTTTTCTACAGAGAGAGAGAAAGGAGGAAAAAAAGGTAGAGAACATTCCATTTCATAAAGCTAAATAAATTTTTATGAAGCAGGGCATGGTGACACATACCTCTAATCTCAGTACTTGAGAGGCTGAAACAGGAGGATCATAGGTTCAAGGCCTACCTCAGCAACCTAACAAGCCCCTCAGCAACTTAGTGAGACCCTGTTTCAAAATAAAATATGGCTAGAGGTGGAGCTTAAAGGTAGAATGCCCCTGGGTTCAATCCCCAGTACAAAAGAACAAAACAAAACAAAACAAAAAGAAAGAGAAACAATTATGAAAAAGTGAGAGGAGACATTTTAAAGGATTTATTTACTGTAGAAAAATAATCATTAAGCCGGGCATGGTGGCGCACACTTGTAATCCCAGCATTTGGGAGGTTGAGACTGGAGGATCTGGGTTCGTGGTCAGCCTCAGCTACCTAGTGAGGCATTCCGCAACTTAGTGAGACCCTGTTTCAAAATAAAGAATAAAAAATAGGGCTGGGGATGTAGCTTGGAGGTAGAATGCCCCTGAGTTCAATCCCCAGTACCGAAAAAAAAAATAATAATAATCATTGTCAATAGTTTACCCAATTTTATTTTGTGTGTGATTTTGTCTGTAAAATTCAAAAATATGAGACCCACTAAATTTAGGGAACTCTGTATAATTAGAATGATTTTTGAGAAACTAATTTGAATCAAGGAAGTTAAGCCCCCAAAGAAACCAGAACTGAAATATTTCTGAATTTCCCTAAAAAGCATCCATAAAGCATCTCAAAGGCTGCAGGTCTCTGGAATGGATCTGTTGGAAGCACTTTACATTTGACATTTGCATTATTACTAATCACCCTTTGTAATGTGTTGATATTTCCTGCTTTTGAATAGGCCCTTAGAGACTTAGTCAACTCAGTCAACAGAGTCCCTAATTTGTGCAAGGCATCTCTTAGGTGCCTGGGAACACACTCAGGAGAGCTGTTTCTTGCCTTTGTGTCTAGGGTCAAAAGTCACCTACCACTTTGTGGACATTCCCACCCACAACAATGAATCCCTCCCATGGGGCTGTGCTCTCCTAGCATTGCCTGTGTACCCCTCCATATGTGATTATTTGTTTATGTTTGTCTCTCTCACTTTAGCAAATTCCTCCAAAGCAAACACTATGTTATTCAAGCTCCTATTCTTAGCATGGTATATAGATAGCTGGGATCAGTACAACTTAGTGGTATGTCCAACATCAGAGACCTAATAAATAAGTAGTACCAGGTCTTAGAAAGCCTCACCCAAAGTTGGGCATGGTGGAGCAATCTTGTCATCCCAGTACTTGGGAGGCTTAGACAGGAAGATCGAAGGTTCAAGGCCACCCTCAGCAACTTGGAAAGCCCTCTGCAACTTAGTGAGACCCTGTTTCAAAATAAAGAATAAGAAATTGAGCTGAGGGTGGAACTTGGAGGTAGAATACCCCTGGGTTCAATCCCTAGTACAAAAAAAAATCAGAAAGCCTCACTCAGAGCTCTCTTCTACATCCTACATCCACGCCACATCCTACACACGAACAGAAAGAGTAAAACAAAGATCTTAGGTATCTTCCACAAATCTCAAATTCAACATGACTAAAAGTCCCTTCTTTGTGAACAAAATAAAATCAGGTCCCCATTCAGTGTTTCCTTTTCCTGTAAAAGTCATCTTGATTGCTCAAGGAAAAACTCAAGTCACACTTGACTCCTTTTTCTTCCTTCCTACCATCTACCCGATCAACACACCTTATCAATTATGATTGTCTGACTTAGTGTCTCTCTAATCTCCTCCCTTCTCTCCTCTTCTACCACCCTAGATCCAGGAACCATCATCCCTCACCTAGACTATAAAACTGACCCATTACTGGTCTCCACATATTCACTCTGGCCAAGCCTTTCCCCTAATATCCTCTCCACTTAACAGTCAGGATGACGTTTTTAATATCATTTCACATATGTCATTGATCTAGTTAATTAAAGCCCTACCTAAGTTCCCGTTGCCCTTAAGAGAAAGAACAAAATTCATCTGCAGCTCAGAAACCTATCCACTCACTCTTCAGCCCCATTCTCCTTCATTCTGGTCTCTGTTCTCTTGCTCACCACTCCTTCCTTTGTACTTTGACTATGTATTCCATCTTCCAGAAACCCTTTCTGCTCCATTGAGTACCTCCCACTGTCATCCTGAATTACTTCCATTCACTCTTCAAATCTCTTGAAGTGCCACCTCCTACACAAAGCCTTCCCTGATTGCCCCAGACAAGGGGGAGCACCACCTTAGATACTTCTTTCCCATCTTATAGTAATTCCCTTCTGGAAGATCACACTTGCAATTGTTCAATGGTTTTCTCCCTTGTTAGAGTACAACAAGCTCTGTGAGGGCAGGAGGAGTATTTATTTTCCCTGATGTATCCACAGTACTTACTTAGATCATAGAGAGTCATACCTTCAGACCAAGTAAACCAAGGGGTGAAGATCATTATCCCTTCACAAATATGTAAACTGAAGCAGAAAGAAATGCATAGTTATTAAGGTCACAAAAAAAGTAGTGATAGAGCCAAATCTAACCCTAGCATCTCCTCCCTAAGGTGTGAGAAGGAGTACTTCAGAAGAAGGAAATTAGGAATAAAAAAGTAGTGCAAGAGGGGTCTTGGATGACAGCTTCTCAATCTGCCTGTCACAACAGTTGCCTTCAAATGGACACCAAACTTTCCACACCTGAAGAAATACTACTGCTAAGCAAAGAAACACAACTATCACCATGCTCTTCTTCCTACAAGAGAATTATAAAATAACAAATGGTCTTTCTTCCATAGAGAAGAAATAACAGGACGAGAGCTGTTGCCTCTCTTAACTACCTTCCAGAGACAAATGGTAGTGTGGCCACCTGGGATGCTCCTCAGCAATCCACAGGAAGCAGCAATTGAAGGGGAAAGACAGCTCTCCCACCAGTCACCAGGGCAAGGATAACTGGGAGAAAGTATATTAAGTGAGGCAGAAGCTTCCTGAAGACTACTTATTGGGGAGGAATTATAAGAACATTTCATGCAAAGCATTTAAAAACCTTGCTAATCCATTGGCAGTTCTTGGGTCCCAGCAAAAGGAAAAGTGGTGCAAGCCCAATTGCAAAATTGCATTGTCCACATGCTGCGCAGGCCAGATCATGTCTGTCACGGAGACTACAAACCCAGCCAAGGGTCAAGCGCATAGCTGCTCATCCTGCCAAGCACAGACTTCAAGAAAAAGAAAAGCCAAAGCCTCTTCAAAAAGGACCCAATAAGCCGGGCATGGTGGCGCACACTTGTAATCCCAGCATTTGGGAGGCTGAGACCGGAGGATCCGAGTTCGCAGCCAGCCTCAGCTACCTAGTGAGGCACTCCGCAACTTAGTGAGACTTGGTTTCAAAATAAAGAATAAAAAATAGGGCTGGGGGTATAGCTCGGAGGTAGAATGCCCCTGAGTTCAATCCCCAGTACCGCAAAAAAAAAAAAAAGGACCCAATAAATATCCACACAGTCTACATCCACCCTGGGGTTCCTGGTAAAGGAAAGGAGGGCTGTGGAGGGTGTTTGGAGGCTGGAAAGAGACTTAGAGAAAGAGATGCCATATACTGGGGATCGGGGGAGATTCTGAAACAGAAAGGGAAAATGTGAACTGAAAATGGAGAGACATAAAAGGAAACTGAGGGAATTTCAAGAGATATGGGCAGGGTAGGGCAAGAGAAGGAGAAGAAAAGGGTAGGATGTCTAAAAGAGCAGAATGAGCTTTAGACAGGTGGAGAGAGGCCAATGCAGACTGTTGATTTTTTCCCCAAATCCCAAAGCTGCTCATTGCAACCCAATAAATCAGTCTACTACAAAGCCCATACAATGGAGTGTCCTCTGCATTCAGTTTAACCAAGTATCACCCAGCAGCAACTTTGGAAACCTAAGGGTCTGAATTAAAAATGAACAAAATTGGCTCATTGCAGCTAAACACAGCCAGTCATGACTTTCACCCCAATGCCTAACTCAGCTATGAAAGGTTTAGCATTTTAGAGTTAAGCAAATACTCTGGCATTTCTCCTCCTTTTGACATTCCAAGAAGGGGTGTGGTTGACCCCAAGCCCATTCATTTCCAAGGTTGTAGATCTCTCAGCTAAGACTGGCCCCATCTGCCCTAGAGCCTGCCGGCTGTTTATCTCAAAGTAACATATTTATTGTACTGATCATCCCTGTAGCTCTGAAAAGAGGAGAGCCAACATCATACAAGTCAGAAAGCTTTCTGCCCTATTAAATGTGTCCGTTCGTTTGAAAACCAAAAACAAACGAGTGCAACGCTACTATGCTCCTTGGTTTCCTTGGCCCAGATCACTCTTTCTTGAGTCCTTTTCAGCAATGGCAAATGAAGGTTGATAGCACTCCTAACTTTCTCTTTTCCTAACGTGTTAAAATGAGCCCGGGTTTCCCTAATCGATCCCGTCTGCAAACCGTTATTTGTGAGCGGTCGGTGACGGTGCCTCAGGAAACAGCAGCTCATTACGATACCATTGTCAGTGGCAAGAAGCCTATTGCAAATGTAATTTAAAACACTCACACAAACACAAATCTGTCGGCTCCACTTCCAAACAATCCTGAACCCTGCAGTCGGGAGAACCGAAAACACTTAACAAAAATGCTGCTTCCAGCAGCCTAACAGAACCTTTCCCAGACACGTGAAATGTTTCCGACTAGCACAGAGTGCACCATTAAAGGACACTGTCACCTCAAATCAGCAGAAAAGGCAAGACAAACGACGTAGGCATACACACATAAAATGAAGCCCCACAAAAGTTAAGCTACTCAGAAGAAGCATGCTCATCTTAAAAATGGATAGTGTGTGCTCTTCCAAGCGACACAGAAATGTTCTAAAGTAGTGCGACCACATTAAATCACTGTCTCCATTTCTCCCCACGCATCACCCCTTCCCACTCAAATCTCAGCACTCGGGCCGTGACAGGACCCTGTCCTCCTCTGATTTTCCAAGAGCACTTCCCAACATCCTTCCCAGCCCAGCCCCCTCTCCCAGCCTCAAAAAGGTTGAGGGGAGTTGCGACTGGGGAATTGGCAGGCACCCGTCCTCTGGCAGGGGTAGGTTGCTGGAGTTCTTTGCAGTGACCCAAATTGCAGAGCTTTTTCCTTAGCAGCGCCTGCAAGAACCTCTCCCAACCCCCAAGCCCCCCCTCCCCGTTTTCCCCAAAGAAAGCCTTGAGAACTATGCGGGAGGAATAACTTGGGAGAATCATTTGAATATATCACTTCAACTCACCTGGTTTGGGATTTTTCTCCCCACCCCAGGCATAAACAGAAATGATGTGCGAAAGAGTCACGCACGCAAGGGAAGGTGCTGCGACGTCCTAAGTCCAAGGGCTGGAGTCAGTCCCTGCCCTGGTGCTGCTGCTACTCTGAGCTCAGCTGGAGCGAGCGGCAATTGCAAACCCAGCAGCAGCGGCAGGGGGGTGGGTAGACGGCAGCACAATGAATGCAGTGGGGTTTTTGCAATGACATCATCCCTCTGTCCGAGCGGCCCCAATAGCCATGCTCGAGAGCGGTGGATTCTGGGAGGTGTAGTCTTCTCACGTCCGGGCGGGACCCCGAGGCTATCCCCGGAACTACAATGCCCAGGATGCGTGAGGCGGGACGCGCCCGGAGCCGAGAAGCAGAGGGGACGCGGCCGCCATGTTAGGAGTGCCGGACCACAGCGCAGAGGAGACAGAGGCTCTGGCGCGCGAAGCCGGGAGTGGTGCGGTGGGGACGGTGAGGTGAAGGACGAGCCGACCCGAGAGCCTCTTCTGGGGACCGGGTGGAGACCGCGCTGGGGACTGAGGACAGGCGGGCCGGACGGGGAGTGGCTTCTGGAATCCGAGAGAGGCTCGGCCTCGCGGTCCGGCAGGGTCGCACAGGACCCCACGCCTCTCGCTCAGTGTTCTGAGGAACTCATTTTACGGCTGGGCTCGGAGGATCCCGCAGCCCGGCTAACTGGATAGTCGGGGCGGTAGGTGTCTTTGTTGAGGCGCGGGGACCCTGGGCGGCCACCCTCGCACCTCTAGGTGGACCCGCTTTCAGCCACATAGCTAGGCTGAACTTCCCAAATTTATGTTTGTCTTCTTGTTATTGATTTCCCAACCCGCATGCCCCCTCCATCAGGTATCGGACCTTCATTTATTTTTCATACAGGAATGATCGGCAAAGGGGTCCAAAGAAATCACTGTGGGAAGTTAGCCGGGCTGCAAAGGTACGTTGCTTAGGCCCTGCAAATAAGGAGACAAGGAGAGGCCTACAGAAGAAACACTCGGTTTAAAACAACATTTCACCCACCAGCGAAAGCAGGGAGATACTGAAAAGGGCTAGTATACTGAAAGGCCAGCGGTCTGATCCGGAGTAACACTGGTTGGGAGACGCGAAGTTGGTTAGCATGGATCACCAATTTATTTTAAAAACACAATGTTTAATTTGTGGTACTCCATATGTCTGATTAAGAACTTTTAAGTCATTTTGCCTTATCTTAAATGAACTGTATGGGGTTTTAATATGTTACTAAAACAGCTATGTGTTTGTTCTTTTTCAGAGTCTATCTACACTATGGAGAGATGGGAAATTTCATTTCCTCCTGAGGGTGTCTGAAGGGTTAAAAAATCCTGATATGTTTACTCTGTGCTGTTTTTTTACTTTACTTTTGCACTTTATTCTGAAAACAAAATGAACTGCGGTTTTTTGGCAGAGAGGGGGGGGGGGATTCAATGAAGGTATGCCTCCCTGTTAGGACTTAATAAAATTACAGCTGATAAACAGATCCCCCCCCCAAAAAAAAAGGCTAGGCAGAGTGATTAAAAATGACCAAAACATGGCAGAGACAGTTTTTCAGATGCATGCAGATGATAATTATAAAACCAGTTTCAAAGATTCAACCTACATCATGTTTCTGGGAACAAGCCACAAGATGAGCAGCTTTGTGTCATTCTTAGGCAAAGGTAAATTGTTGGTGTCATTTATCCATGAATACAACAATGAAAAGCTCATACAAATATATTTTGTATTCTGAATAAGAAGTTCTTATTCAGAGGCACTTTTGTAAATAATGATGGTAAGTATTAGAAAAGAAACAATGTTCACTGTTTTCATTCAGTTTAACTATACAAATGTTTTAAGCTAATGAATCTTGTTCATTTTACAAGATATTTACATAAGCAGTAGCCACAATAAGATTGCTCAAAAATCTTGGATGTGCCACAGACGTAGTGGCCCAACATGTCGGTAATCTCAGTACTTGGGAAGCTGCTAAGACAGGATTGCTGGTTCAAGGCCAGCCTCAGCAATTTAGCAAGACTGTTAAAAAATAAAAAGGGCTGGGGGTATATCTCAGGTTGAATGCCCCTAGGCTCAGTCCCTAGTACCAAAAAAAAAAAAAAATCTTTCATGTGAAAATGAGACCTATATAATGCAGTGGTTTCTTTGAAGTTTTTCTAGTCTTATATCTAGTGAACATCTAACTACACAGAACAACGTATTGAATGTCTTTCAAAAGACTCCACACTGACGTTGGGAGGCTGAGACAGGATAATGTCAGGTTTGAAGCCAGCCTCAGCAACTTAGCAAGACCCTGTTTCAAAAAATAAAAAGCTGGGGGTGTAGCTCAGAGGTAGAATGCCCCTGAGTTCAGTCCTCATTACCAAAAAAAAGTCCATGATTTAACATTTTTTTTGGAGGGGGGAGTGGTACTGAGGATTGAACTCAGTAAAGAATTCTACATTCCTTTAGAAATTTGTTTTACAAATATCTGAGGAGTTGGTGATGCCAACCTCTGAAAAACTTGCCTACCCATCCCCATTCAATTTTCCAGAGGTGGAACTACGTAGTTGGTATTTTTAAAACTCTATAGGACTTGGATGTAGGAGGCCTCTACACCCTGTATTTTTATTGGGTGTAAGACAAGGAGTAACAAAAGGTGTGGCAAAAATTTTAGGTCTATTGCTAATTTTACCCATGAATGAATTCTAAAGTTATAGATGAGGAATTCACCTGGTAATTTATACATGGCATTTGGGAGCAGAGGCAATCTAGGCTGGGAAAAGCGATCTATATTTACCTTAAGAGTACCACCATAGCCAGGCGTGGTGGCGCACGCTTGTAATCCCAGCATTCGGGAGGCTAAGACCGGAGGATCCGGGTTCGCGGCCAACCTCAGCTACCTAGTGAGGCCCTCCGCAACTTAGTGAGACTCAGTTTCAAAATAAAGAATAAAAAATAGGGCTGGGGGTATAGCTCGGAGGTAGAATGCCCCTGAGTTCAATCCCCAGTACCGCAAAAAAAAAATTTAAAAAAAAAAGTACCACCATGCCCTCATTGAGGATTTAGCCTAGTAGTAAGTCTAATAAGAGACAAACAGTAAGAGTCTAATGCTGTGATAAAATTGATAGCTTTTCAAAAATGTTTAAGAATTAGAACAGTAACATACTTAATTTTCTGAAAGTAATAACATTTTAGCTCTAAACTTTGAGTTTCTTAGATTATTGATGTTAGCATTTTTGGTAATTGAGTAAATGGAGAGTATCTTAAGTCTGTTAGCCTCCTTTTTAGAACTGAAAAATCTTACAACTCATCTAATCCATGTTTTACAGATAAGGAAATGGACAAAGCTTCAAGTGTTTTGTTTTTTGTTTTTTTGTTTCCCCTCCCATGATATTCTAGGGCTTTAATTCTTTATACAACTCAGTAGTTCACCATATATTTTATATTAATGTTGGAAACTTAGGCAATTTAAAAAATAGTAATACACATGAAACATTTTATATTTTAGGTTTGTATTGTGATGGGGTCTGGCTAATGTGGGGCTACAAATGTAGCTCAGACGTAGAATGCCCCTGGGTTCCATCCCCTGTGCCAAAAAAAAAAAAAGCCTCCAGATTCAAATACTTAAGTAGGTCCATCCTTAGAGAGTCCCACTTAAAGATGTTGTATGTAGGCTGATGTTAGTATTTTGGAGAATAATGTAAATAGCCTGGGTTTCTGCTGCTTCAGTAAAGTCCATAATTGCATGGTTTGATTAGTATCACAAAATTTGTAACATTCTAAACCTCAGTGGTAATAACCTTCCAGGGGTATTGGTGAGAATTAATGAAATGTTCTATTAAATATTAACAGAAAGCCAGGCATGGTGGCATACTCTTGTAATCCCAGTACCTGGGAGGCCAGGACCAGAGGATCCGGGTTTGCGGACAGCCTCAGCTACTTAGTGAGGCCCTGTTTCAAAATAAGAACAAAAAATAGGACTGGGTGTAGCTCGGAGGTAGGATGCCCCTAGGTTCATCCCCAGTACAGGGGAAAAAAAAAAGACTGAAGCATGGTAAAGATTGTGGATTTTAAGTTATTAAAAAATAATCCCCACAGCCGGGCGTGGTGGCGCACACTTGTAATCCCAGCATTCGGGAGGCTGAGACCAGAGGATCTGGGTTCGCGGCCAGCCTCAGCTACCTAGTGAGGCACTCTGCAACTTAGTGAGACTCAGTTTCAAAATAAAGAATAAAAAATAGGGCTGGGGGTATAGCTCGGAGGTAGAATGCCCCTGAGTTCAATCCTCAGTACCAAAAATAATAATAATAATAATCCCAAGTGTTTGTGGTTTTGCATGCCTGTAATCTCAGTACTTAGGAGGCCAAGATGAGGCTCACAGATTTGAGGCCAGCCTCAGCAAATTAGCAAAACTTCAAAATAAAAGGGGCTGGGGTTTAGCTTGAAGGTAAAATGTTCCTGGTTCAATCCTCAGTACCAAAATAGTCCCACAGTAGTTTAGGTCCTAAAGATAAGGATTACCTTCAGAGGCCTTCTTTTCTTACAAATCAAACTTGTTTGATAAGCTGTCGCTAAAATAATTTTATTTCTTCCTCTGAGGTAGTGATGGCATAGGGCAGCAGCAATCTTTCAATTCATACCACATAAGGAATATGGCATGCCTGTTAAGTTCTGTTGCTATGTGATTGTAGTTTCTGGGATAGCTGAAGTTTAAAAAAAAAAAAAATGCAATTATACCTATACAACTTGAAAAGCCCCAGATGATTATGAAAATCAGACCCAATCTTCATTAGAAATTATTAGTTATTCCCTAAGCAAAAATACTGAGAATATCTAAATACTAGAGTTGTCTCATACCTTACATAGTTCTAAATACTTTTAAAATTCTGACCTATAAGTTTGGAAGACCCAC
The DNA here is from genome assembly GCA_004027655.1 of Graphiurus murinus. Classification (NCBI taxonomy): domain Eukaryota; kingdom Metazoa; phylum Chordata; class Mammalia; order Rodentia; family Gliridae; genus Graphiurus; species Graphiurus murinus. The sequence goes on along the minus strand of PVLC010013529.1, from coordinate 11,069 downwards.
TAGCTGCCATGTCTGCCTTTCTATACCTTTTCCAAAATCAATTTTCTTACCAGTCCTTAAAGTGCCAACATCCCAAATATCATACAGACCTAGCAGTGGTGTTAAGTGACTTGCCAAGCCAGCCGTGGTGGCGCACACTTGTAATCCCAGTACTTGGGAGGCTGAGACAGAAGGATCTGGGTTCGTGGCCAGCCTCAGCTACTTGGTGAGACCCTGTTTGAAAATAAAGAATAAAAATAGGGCTGGGGGTGTAGCTTCAAGGTAGAATGCCCCTGGGTTCCATCCCCAGTACCGCAAAATAAATAACTTGCCTAATCATAATAGAGACTAACTTGAGAAGGGGAAAAGAAAAATATTTCACAACTCATTTCAGACCTTAGAGCATGCCATTAGGGTTTAGCAATTAGTTTCCCTAGAGAAGATTTTTAATTCATTCTAAAAGATAAAACTTTTTAATACTTTCTATTTTAAACATTTTTACTTCAAATATTCAGGAAACAACTATTTTCTAGTTTTGGATAACATGACACTGAAGATAAATGTAGTATATGTTCCAAGGTTAAGATTTGGAATCTGAATATCCTTAATGATGAGCTAGAATATGTCAACCGTCAACCATCTTTAGCCTATGACTTACTCCACAGTTGTTAATGAGTTTGAATAATTAAGGGGACACTAAAAAATATTTTTCTGCAAGAGTAAGTATATGTACATGAACTTAACCAATGTGAATGTGCTTATGAACATAACCATTTAAGAAATTTCAAAGTTGCTCAACTAAATATGTAAGTAGATGTATATTCCTAATTTTTTTTTTTTTTTTTTTTTTGCGGCACCGGGGATTGAACTCAGGGTCCTTCTACTTCCGAGCTATACCCCCAGCCCTAATTTTTATTCTTTATTTTGAAACAGGTTCTCACTAAGTTGTGGAGTGCCTCACTAGGTAGCTGAGGCTGGCCGCTAATCCGGTCTCAGCCTCCCAAATGCTGGGATTACTACAAGGGTGCGCTACCGCGCCTGGTTTATTTGTAAATCTTAATTTGTTTGAGACTTTGAGGATACTGTCTGTGTGAACTTGCTATAAAGGTTAATCTGAGGTGATCTTAAAATCTTATATAAACAACTTCATTGAGTTGAAATTTACATACACAGTTTTAGTTTTGCTTTTTGAGATACTGGAGATTGGACCCACAGGAATTCTATCTCCAGGCCACACCCCTGTAGTCCCCCTTTTTTTCAGAACTGGAGATGGAACCCAGGGGCATTCTACCTCAAAGCTACCACCAGCCCTATTTTTTATTCTTTATTTTAAAAGAAGGTCTTGCTAAGTAGCTGAGACTGGCTGCAAACCTGCAATCCTCCCATTTCAGCCTCCCAAGTATAGGGATTAATTGTGCACCAGCCATACCTATTTTGTTTTTAAACCAGTGTTGTTAGATTGCTGAGACTGGCCTTGAACTTGTGGCCCTCCTATCTCAGCCTCCCAAGTACTGGGATTATGTAAGTGTGCACCACCACACCTGGCCATGTCCCACACCCATTTTAAATATGCAAACCAGTGGGTTTTAGTTCAGCAGCTGTTACTTAGAAACAAAACTATAGGAAAAAGTTTTGAACAAGCTGGAAAAATTACTGAAGGATTTTATTTTTGCCTTAAAGTGGAATAGACAGTAGGCTGTTGCAGTTAATACTGACAGTAGTCCTGTTACAGTGGGATTACGGCAACTACAACTAAACATTCCAGAAATACAGTATATTCAGCTTTTATTGGTCATACTGTTTTGATGAAATAATGAGAATTGTACAGTATAAGATTTACTCTAAAGAGTTGAGACTGTTAAGAGTGATGAATTGTTTACATTTTTTTTCACATTTGACAGTATGCATGCAAGAATCTCCATTTCAACTCTACTTTGTTTAATATGCATGCCATTAATATTGGTCATTAGGCCTCATGTTTCACTCCAGTGACTTCCATTTTCAATGTTAATGATTGTGTCTTTCCAATATTGTTTTCCTTTTTTTTTTTTTTATTTGTTCCCCCGCTTCCATTTCTCCCTGCTCTTGAGACAGTTTTTGAGTTTTTCTTTTCAGATGGCAATGTATTTCCCTGACAAGGGTTGCTAGATTTTCTCATTTTCCAGATAATCTCTGAAGTTACAGTACTGAGAAGCTACCTCAGGGTTTTGAGAAGTGAATGAATAGAAATGAGAAAAGTAGGTACGGAGTATAGTTAACTTCAGAAATTTGGCTTTGGAAGAGCCAAATTGTCTCAGCCTCTCAAGTACTGGGATTACAGGCATTTGCCACCATGCGTGGTGCATAAACATTTAAATCCCCCTTTGTATAAGCCAAAATTCCATTCTGTCTTCCAGAGGAAATCTGAAGAAACTTAAAATTCTACTCTGCCTGAAATCCAGCCAGGGGGAGGGGGGGTGACCATTGAGGTATTTTTGTAATATTTTCTGCGTACTATTCAATCTTTTGTTGTAGTGCTGTTGAGGATTAAATCCACAGGCATTCTACCTCTGAGCTACACCTCCTAGCTCTATATTTTTAATTTTTTGTTTTGAAACAGGGTCTTATGAAATTGAGGCTGGTTTCAAACCTGTAATCCTCCTGTCTTAGCTTCCCAGGTACTGGGATTACAGGCATGCATCACCACACCCAGCTACTCAATTTTTTGTTTTTCCTTTCTCATAGTTTCCATTTTTTAGGTTCTTTATGGCTGACTGTTTAACCAAACTTATACTTAAAAGTGTAGTGTATTTCTTATGATTCTCCTCCCCAAAAGAAACAAAGCAGTGACTGAACCTCACCTTTTGAGAAATTGTGGATGATGGCATTTACTCTTCACAGCTACATCATTAATATAAGCAAGCCTAATAAGGATCTTCACAACGACTTAGAGAAAACTGTTGGTGTTAAGTTGAACTAGGAGGTTAGACTTGAACAGAATTTGTCCTTGCCCAGCTATATTATCAGCGTCTAGTACCCAGAGGAGTAGATGCTTGAGGTAGTTGAGTTCATTGGATTACTTATATGAGAAATGTATAATTGTGCAAATAGAAAAAAATGCACAAGGCGAAAAGCAACTGACAGGGCAACAAAGTCCACAATAATAGATAATCCAATTCTAACATAGTTGTGAATTAAATTTTCCATTACCTGAAGTCATCCTCATCCCATTGCATAATTTGAATGAGCAGCTTTCTCTCTTTAGGATTTAGATGGCAGAAAAAAAACGAGGAGTAAAAGAAAGGAGCAACTATAAGTAAGGGTTCTATATAATATTTTTTAAAAGGCATCAAAGGAAGTTACCCTGGCCCTGTAACCCAGTGTGTTCAAATGTGGTTTCATTTGTTCTCATGAGATAAGCACCAGAAGGAATAAGCTGAGGTATTTCTGAGAAAAAGACATGTGGTTGCCAGTTAAATTGCTTTCTGCTGTAAAGGAAGATATTTGAACTACAATACACAGTGCAAGGTCCCATACATTCAGGGTGACTCAATCTCTTTTTTTTTTTTTTTTTTTTTTTTTTTTTTGGTGGCACTAGTTTTTATTTTAAGTTGCTTAGGCTAGTCATGAACCTGTGATCCTCCTGTCTCAGCCTCCCAAGTACTGGGATTATAACTGTATACCACCATCCCCAGCAAATCTCAAAATTTTAGGGTAACACCTGACTATTTTAGCTGGGTTGGTGGTGCATGTTTGTAATCTCAGTACTTGAGAGGCTGAGACCTGAAGATTGTAGGTTTACAGCCAGCCTCAGCAACTTAGGTAGCCCTAGTGAGATGAGACCCTATTTCAAAATAATAAAAAATTGAGGTGGCGATGGAGCTTAGAAATAGAATGCCCCTGGCTCCAATCCCCAGTCCCCAGTAACACACACAAAGATCAATAGCTGCCGGGCGTGGTGGTGCACGCTTGTAATCTCAGCATTTGGGAGGCTGAGACCAGAGGGTCCAGGTTCGCGGCCAGCCTCAGCTACCTAGTGAGGCACTCCACAACTTAGTGAGACCCTGTTTCAAAATAAAGAATAAAAAATAGGGTTGGGGGTGTAGCTCGGAGGTAGAATGCCCCTGAGTTCAATCCCCAGTATTGCAAAAAAAAAAAAAAAAAATAGCCAGAAGTTATAAATAACAATATTGTCCATCAACAGATACATAGGTAGCCGGGCATGGTGGCGCACGCTTGTAATCCCAGCATTCGGGAGGCTGAGACCGGAGGATCCGGGTTCGCGGCCAGCCTCAGCTACCTAGTGAGGCACTCCGCAACTTAGTGAAACTCGGTTTCAAAATAAAGAATAAAAAATAGGGCTGGGGGTATAGCTTGGAGGTAGAATGCCCCTGAGTTCAATCCCCAGTGCCGCAAAAAAAAAAAAAAAAAAAAAAAAAAAAAAAAAAAAAAACAGATACATAGGTAAACAAAATTTGTATGTCCAAAAGGTGGATTATTTTTCAGTATAACGGGATAAATTGTGGGGGCAGGAGGTGGTGCTGGGGATTGAACCCAGGGACATTCTATGTCTGAGCTATATTCCCAAACCCCCAGCCCTATTTTATTTTTATTTTGAAACAGGGTCTTGCTAGTTGAGAGTCTCACTACTTAAAGAGGCTGTCCTCTAGCCGGGCGTGGTGGCGCACGCTTGTAATCCCAGCATTCAGGAGGCTGAGACCGGAGGATCCGGGTTCGCGGCCAGCCTCAGCTACCTAGTGAGGCACTCCAAAACTTAGTGAGACTCGGTTTCAAAATAAAGAATAAAAAATAGGGCTGGGGGTATAGCTCGGAGGTAGAATGCCCCTGAGTTCAATTCCCAGTACCGCAAAAAAAAAAAAAAAAAAAAAAAAAAGAGGCTGTCCTCGAACCTGCAATCCTCCTGTCTCATCCTCCAAAATACTGGGATTACAGGCATAAATGGGCCACCATACCCAGCCAAAGGAATGAATTTCTGATATATGCTACAACATGGGTGAACCTTGAAAACATTCCACTAAGTGAAATCAGTCATGAAAGCTGGGCATCGTGACACACGCCTTTAATCCCAATACTTGGGAAGGTGAGACAGGAGGATCACAGGTTCAAAGCCAACCTTAGCAACTTAGTGAGGCTCTCAGCAATTTAACAAGACCCTGTTTCCAAATAAAATAGCCAGCTGTGGTCGTGCACGCTTATAATCCCAGTATTTGGAAGGCTGAGATAGGAGTGTCACAGGTTTGAGGATAGCATCAGCAAGTAGTAAGACTCTCATCAACCTAGTGAGACCCTGTTTCAAAATAAATAAAATCTGGCTGGTGTGGTGGTGCACACTTGTAATCCCAGTACTTGGGAGGCTGAGACAGGAGGATCGAGGATTTGCGGCCAGCCTCAGCTACTTAAGTGAGATCCTCTGCAACTTAGGCCCTGTTCCAAAATAAAGAATAAAAAATAGGGCTGGGGTATAGCTTGGAAGTAGAATGCCCCTGGCTTCAATCCCTAGTACCAAAAACAAAAATAAAATTGGGCTGAGGATGTAGCCTGGAGGTAAAAAAGCCACAGGGTTCCATCCCCAGTACCACACACACACACAAAATCAGAGTGAGATCTGGAAATCTGTGTGCGTGTGTGTTATTGGGGACGGAACCCAGGGGATTTCTGCCTCCAGCTCTGTTTTTTATTTGGAAACGAGTCTCTCTAAGTTGATAAGAATCTCACTAAATTGCTGAGGCAGTCTTCAAATCTGTGATCCTTCTCAGTCTTCCAAGTACTAGGATTACAGGTGTGCACCACCAAACCTGGCTTCTATTTTATTTTTTAGTTTGTAACAGAGTCTCACTAAGTTCAGAGGGCCTCACTAAATTGTTGATGCTAGCCATGAGCCTGCGATCTCCGGTCTCAGCCTCCCAAGTACTGGGATTACAAGCATGCACCACCAGGCCTGGCTGGAATCTGCATTTTGAATAAGCTCACCACGTTTGAAACCTATGATCCTGTCTCTGCCTCCCAAATACTGGGATTATTGGTGTGCACCACCACACCCAGCTTCAACTATAATTTCAACATAGTGGCAAACATGAATGATATTTCAAGTGATCTGCAACAATCACAATGTGACATGAAACTATCCAAATGCAACTGTGACAGTCATTATTACTAACAGTCCTGTCTGAGCTGTTGCCTACATTCAAATTAGAAGTTATTAAAAATGGAGATGTGATTTCTCCCATCCAAGTGTATGGACCCTCTGAATTCTATAATAAGGATTCCTGATTAAGAGGTTTTTGTTTTTTTTTTTTTTTAATGGTGTGTGTGGTACTGGGTATTGAACCCAGAGGCATTCCACCTCTGAGCTACATGCCCAGACAGTTTTATTTTTTATTTGAAAATAGGGTCTCACTAGGTTCCTAAGTGCCTCACAAAATTGCTGAGGTTGTCCTTTAGCCTGTGATCCTCCAGTTTCAGCCTCCCAAATACTAGGATTACAAGCACGTGCCACCACACCCGGCTCTGGTTAAGTTTTTTAATGAAAGAAACTTTTATTTCAGGGCTAAATCCAAGACCCAGTGAAGATCTTTAGAGATCTCAGTGCTAAGCATTTGTGGTGCCTTGCCCCCTATCATTCAAAATCAAAATGTTTATACTATAAAGTAAATTTAAGGACCTCAGTTTTCTTATAGTGGAGAGTAAGATACTTTTTAGAAAATACTAAAGTATCTCCATTTGTTCTTGGGCAGGAAGATGTAGCTGCTTTCCTGATGTTTAAAAATGTGGGTTTAGTATCCAGGCTTGGCTGTATCTACTATACTTGGTACATGTTAAGAGCTTAATAACAGAACAAGTGAATAACAATTTTGGAAAACATTAAATTCACCAAGGGACAAAATGGAATACTACAGTAGGGATTAAATGCTCTTAATTAATGAGCAAAGTGGGAGAGGGTATTTGTAACCCAAGTAATAACCATTGCAGGTAGAATTAAAAAATGAGGCTGCCATCCCCAAACAGTCCCCCTGTGTGCAAGCTCTGCAAGGGGATATTTGTTTTGTTTGCTGTATCTGATGTATCAAAAAGCCTAGGAGAGTACCTAGCACACAACTAGTTTATCCTCACTTGAGCAGCCTCTACTCTAGGGTACCTCTCTTTCTCTTAACTCTGTTCAAACACTTCAGTGTTGACCCACCTCTAATTGTGGAAATTAAAAATACCTCTTTTAATTTAGTAGGCATTCAATAAGTGAATGAGGAGAGGAATATATTATTTCCTCTTCAATAGAAAACAATTACTGCCATAGTATTATGTTTAGCTACCACTTTCATTACTTCAAGGTAGAAACTTCCTCCATTTTAAAATCAAAGCATTCAGAATAGAACCGGGTTTGTACATTTAAAATCCACTACACAAGAACTGCTACTAGTATCTTTCCCTTTAGGAGAAACACAGAAGAAAAGAAAATGCATTTTTAAACCTATTTCACTGTTCTATTTATACCAAACTATCATTTAGCCAACACTACACAAGTAGTCTTTTTTTTGCAAATTTCCCAAAGGAGATACAACTATTTAAGACTAAGATGAGGTGATAAAAGTTCTACAACTATTGTCTTTAGCCTAGTGTGGTGGTGCATGCTTGTAATCCCAGTACTTGGGAGGCTGAGACAGGAAGATCCCAGGTTAGTGGCTAACCTCAGCTACTTAGTGAGACCCTCTGCAACTTAGTGAAACTTTGTTTCAAAATAGAGAATAAAAAATAGGGCTGGAGGTGTAGCTCAGAGGTAGAATGCCCCTGAGCTCAATCCCCAGCACCACAAAAAATAATAAATAAACCTTTAAAAGATTTTTAATGTAAAATTCAGAATATCTTTAAACATTATAAATAAAATGTAATTTATGCTGCAATAATTTTCTCTACTTTGCCTTCACAGTGTAATCAGTATCTTTTTATGTTCTCTACCCTCCAAGAAAAACAGTTCAAGATTTCTGGAGTTGATGCTAGAGATAATATGAGTTTGATTTGGTTTGGCTTCGTTTGTGATGCTAGTGATTGAACTCAGGGGCATTCTACCTCTGAACTACACCCCTAGCCCTTTTTATTTTGAAACAAGATCTCGCTAAATTACAGAGGGCCTCGCTAAGTTGCAGCTGGTGGTCTCAAATCTGTGATCCTCCTGACTTAGCCTCCCAAGTACTGGGATTACAGGCACATGCCACTATGCCTGGCTCTATTTAGTACTCTAAGTCTAATTGACTTATATTACCCCTTATCATGAGAGCCTCTTTATTTTATTTTATTTTTTTTTTCAGTGCTAGGAAGGACCTAGGGCATGTTAGGCAAGCTCTGTACTGCTACTGCTAAGCTACATCATTCCCCAGCCCTCATTGGAGCCTTTTTTTTTTTTTTTTTTTTGTTTTTGTTTTGTTTCAGTATTAGGGATTGAACCCAGGGGCATTCTACCTCTGATCTACATCCTCAGCCATATTTTTTATTCTTTATTTTGAAACAGGGTTTCACTAAGTTGCGGAGGGCCTCACTAAATAGCTGAGGCTGGCCGCAAACCCAGATCCTCCGGTCTCAGCCTCCCAAGTACTGGGATTACAAGCGTGTGCCACCACGCCTGGCTTGTAATCAATTTTTCACTAGCAAAATGGACTGTTTCAGACAACAAAATGATGCAGAAGATTTTCTTTCTCGCTTTTCTTCTTTTTTATTTCTTCAGTACTGGGGATTATACCTAGGGTGCTCTACCCCAGAGCTATACCCTACCCTCACCCCTTTTTTGGGGGGTGGTACTGGGGATTGAACCGAGGGGCATTCTACCTCTGAGCTACACCTCGAGCCCTATTTTTTATTTTTATTTTAAAATAGGGTCTTGCTAGGTTGATGAGCATCTCACTACTTGCTGAAGCTGTCCTCCAACTTGTGATCCTTCTGTCACAGCCTCCCAAGTACTAGGATTATAAGCATGTGCCACCACTTGTGGCTTCCTTTATTTATTTATTTATTTATTTATTTATTTATTTATTTTTTTTTTTTGCGGTACTGGGGATTGAACTCAGGGGCATTCTACCTCCGAGCTACACCCCCAGCCCCATTTTTTATTCTTTATTTTGAAACTGGGTCTCACTAAGTTGCGGAGTGCCTTACTAGGTAGCTGAGGCTGGCCGCGAACCCGGATCCTCTGGTCTCAGCCTTCCGAATGCTGGGATTACAAGCATGCGCCACCACGCCCGGCTTCGTGGCTTCCTTTATTGTGAGACAATTTCACTAAGTTACTGAGGCTGGCCTCAAACTTGTGATCCTCTTTTCTCAGCCTCCCAGGTTGCTGGGATTACAGGCATATGCCACCATGCCTGACTGCAGAACATTTCTTGGTGAAATCCTTCCTTGGTCTTAGACAGGAGTCTTAATTGAATTTCTTGATTCCCAGTGCATCAGAACTAGATTATGACAGGGACAAGTAGAGAGAGGATGTATTTGAGAATGAAATAGGTACTGATGGCCAGGCGTGGTGGCACACGCTTGTAATCCCAGCATTTGCGAGGCGGAGACTGAAGATCCAGGTTCACAGCCAGCCTCAGCTACCTAGTGAGGCACTCCGCAACTTAGTGAGACCCGGTTTCAAAATAAAGAATAAAAAATAGGGCTGGGGGTATAGCTCAGAGGTAGAATGCCCCTGGGTTCAATCCCCAGTACCGCAAAAAAAGAAAGAAATATGTACTGATAGTTGAACTTTATGTCATCATGTGTTTAATGCATAACAATAAAGTCATTACCATAACACTTAAGTTTTTCTTCTAAAGGCAACCTATGAAATGTCTCCAGAATTGATTTTTAGTGAATGAAATTATTGTTTTCCTTTAGGACCTGATTCTTTATGAAAATACATTTCAAGAAGATGGAATTTTATCAAAGGCTATCCTATCCTCAATTTTGTTTAAAAAATTTAAAAATACAATTAGGGTGTAGCTCAGTGGTAAAGTGCTTGCCTGGCATGCACAAGGCCCTGGGTTTGATCCTTAGCCCTGTGGAAGGAAGGGAAGGAGAGAGGGAAAATATTAAAGTAGAGCATTTTTAGACAGGTGTCATCCATCAGGTCTATTTTCCTATCACAAGTAAGGCTTTCCAATCATCACAATAATATGAAAGGATATCAGCACTAAGGATCCAGCACTAAGGCTCATAATAGAACATTAGGATAAGTGGGTCCCCTAATTAGACTGCACACAAATCTTTCCCTTCCTTTGTCCTCTTTTGTTTACCAACCTATATTTGTGTACTATAACTGTATGGACAGTACACAACCACTAAGTTATAGGGTCCTTTGAAAGTAGGAGTTATACCATACTTATTTTCATATTTTTTTCTGTGCTTAAAACAGGGGAACAAGGTGCTTTTTTTTCCCCTCAGCAAATATTCATGGGATATCCACTAGGTGTCAGATAATATACTAGGTAGATTCTGTGGATATCAAGATAAATAAATGCAGATGGCTCCATGAGGTTTTGACAGTCTTGTGGGGAGTGTAGGAAAATAGATCCACAAGGCAAAAACATTGTAGTATACTATAAAGAGTGTAATAGAGTAAAATACCAGAACTATTAAATTTACATGTAGTAATCATTCAATCAGTTGAGTCAAATGGATATATTGGCATGAGTGATATATCAAAACACTGAGTAAGAACTGTATAGAAATTGAATGAGTTCAGTATAATGGCACCTGTCTGTAATCCCAGTACTTGGGAGGCTAAAAGAGGAAGATCCCAAGATCACAGGTTCAAGACCAGCCTCAGCAACCTAACAAGACTTTGTTTCCAAACAAAAAATAAAAAGGGCTAAGGTTCAATCCCCACTACAAAAGAAAGAAGAGAGAGCTGGCCAGGTGTGGTGGCGCACAGTTGTAATCTCAGCATTTGGGAGACTGAGACCGGAGAATCCAGGTTCACGGCTAGCCTCAGCTACCTAGTGAGGCAGTCCACAACTTAGTGAGACCCTGGTTCAAAATAAAGAATAAAAAATAGGACTGGAAGTATAGCTTGGAGGTAGAATGCCCCTGAGTTCAATCCCTGGTACCACAAAAAAAAAAAAAAAAAA
>PVLC010013528.1:0-41561 GCA_004027655.1 Graphiurus murinus | reverse complement strand
GTAGTTTTTCTCATCTCCTTCTTTCCACAGGCCTGTAAGAGAGGAATTAGTATTCTCATTCTACAGAGGGTGAAACCCAGGCACCAAGAGATCAAGCGATTTGCTCACAGTCACATAGTTAGCCAATAGTGAAGCTGGATTTAGTCTCAGGACAGCTTAGTTTTAGAATCAATGCTCCAGAGAAAGAAGCAACATAAGCAAAATGCTTGCCTGGTGTTTGGCACGTAATAAAAACCCAGTAAATGTTAGCTAGTTACAAGGGCTGCTGTGAATGAGAAAGCGGTCATCTAGGCCCAAGATGACGAGGGGAAGGAACACAGATGCCTACACTGGCTCCATGGCTGGTGTGTAGTTCTGCTGGGCCAGGAGTGGCTCAGGGGCTGCTGGGTAAGATCTTGTCTGAAGGGCAGAGAGAGTCAGGCAGACAAGCTTGGCTACGCAACAAAGCCTTAGATTTTAGAGGAGTGGTTCAGTGCTGAGTTCAGAGTAGTATTTGTTTTCAGAAGTGCCTCACAGTCCCACTAGATGGTTTCATGTCTGTGGCCTGTGAAGAAGGTGAGGTCAGGCTATAATTAAAAACTCCAAAAGCTGCTTTACTAAAAACTCCCAAAGACACTGAGTCATAAGTGCCACCGTTCATGGAGCCTTGTGGGATTTCATAACACTTTAAGAAGAGATGCATTCCCCCCATTGGGAACACAGAGGTGTTTGCACTAAGAGCACTGTGATGCCACGTGGGGCTTGCACCCATCATAGGGGTGGGGAGCAGTGCCCAGGGGGAGATGGTGGCTCCAGGAGGGATCCTAGAGCGGAAGGAGGAGAAAGTAATCAGTGTTATGGGATGGCTGAAAGGACCTTGTTTGTACCACACTCTAGGGAATCTCAGAGGGACCTGGAGGTGCTTTGTAGATGTTTGAAACCAGGAAAGGCTATGCTATAAGAGGCTAAGGAAGCACTCAGACAGTCGACAAGATGAAAACACCAACTAGCAGGCATTGACAAAGGGACAAGTCATTGATGAGATGAAGGAGAAAAAGAAGAGAGAAGAACTGAAAATAACTTAAGATTGCAAGTTTGGCTTCCAGACAGCAAAGATTGTGAATGTGAAGCTATGGAAAATATTAGGAGATCTAGGGAGAAGAATCTACCAAGGAACACAATATGAGATTATGAGTCCTATTTTTTTTTTTTAACAAATTGAGAAAACAATTGACTGGAGGTATCATTCATTCATTCACTGAGTGCCAAAGAATATTCCAGCAAAACAAACAGCATGGAGCAAAACAGACTCCTGCCCCTGTGTTTAGTGTGGGAGAGAAGTTTAGTGTGGAAGAGAAGGTGGGAAGACAGAAAAAAAAAATAAACAAACCGATACACATGTCCATCAAGTGTGAAGAGAGTGGGATGACAAGGCTTCTGATGTAGGTTTGAGAGCCAGCAGTTTCCAAACACTGTAAATATTGATGTCCTCCAAAGAGCTTTCAAAAGCATTGATCTGTGGGATTGCTCCTGGAAATCTGTATTTTTAGGGTCATGACAGGGCCCAGATATCTGCATTGTGAATAAACTTCTCAAGAAATTTTATAGGGCACACAGATTTGGATCTACACTGATGTAACTGGTACTGATCCTAAATCAAGCCACATGAAGCCTTAACAAAGCAGTTAGAGGAGGGCCAAATTTCACACCACCTCCCGCTGGCCTGCTTCCTTCTGTCTAAGGGACCAGTGAGATGAAACATCTCCATCTCTTCTGAATCATTCTGGGGCCTAAAGGGAGCTGTGAAAGATGCTGAGAAGGCCTGTCGGTTGGCTTTTTATCAGTAACACTTGAAATGACTTGCTAGATTGCAGACAAATCATCTGTATTATAATTCACACACATGCTAATGTCAGAAAAATGGTTATTGTATTTCTTAATTTCCTTGCCTTTGCCAAAAATAAATTCCAACTAGTTAAAGGAGGGGAAAGCATAGCACAGTCATTTTTATGGACTTATTTGACTTGTAATACTGCAATACATTCTTATTTAATTGCAATGCCCATGAGCCAGGTCTGTTCCTAGAATAGTATATTGGATATAGAAGATCTTGCTAAATACTTATTAATAAAATGAATGAATGAATGCTTCAGTCAGTCAATTCTCCTTCAGCCCCTACCATCCAAGGCATGATTACAAGAATGAAAATGAGAGATTCTCTGAGATACAAGATCAGGGCACTCCATGAGGGTAGAGGGGAGAAAGTAGAAAAAAAACTCTGGAAAGTTTTACTCAGATTTCCCAAGACTCAAACTAAGAATGTGAAAATTCAATTTTACATTAATGGAATTAACATTCAGACCCAGGTACTGGCATTTAAAAATAGAGACCACCACTATCACCACACACACACACACACACACACATGCATAGGCATGACCACCATGACCACGCTGCTTGCCTGGATGGTGGCTCTGATAAGCCCTCTCTTACCTTCAGGAAGCATTAATTATAGCAGACCACAATGAGGGGTGAATTAATAAGAACATACTATAAGAAGGACAAGGAAACATCTCACTAAAACATGTGCAGCTCCAGTGTAATGTTTCCAGGGCCATATGTGTATTCCTCTCTTTGTGCTCTCAAGGAGAATGCAGTTTCCAAATAGAAAGAAAGTTGGATTGCAGGCAGACTGGAGGTTTGGAATGCTCCGCTGCCTGCATTGGAATTCTGCCTCTCCCCCCTCCACATATGTGATCTTGATGGATTGCTAACCCAGATTGCACCTCAGCATCCTCATCTGCAAAATAAGTATAATACTGGTTCTTACCTCATACAAAGTGAGGATTAAAAAAGCAATCCAGCTAAAACACTTGGCAACAGTGCCTGAGCCATGCTAAGCTCTCCCTGTGTTGGCTATTATTACTGTTTGTGTTCATCCAATCACTTCTCATTTCGTAGAAGCTCAGTTTCCTGGTTTCTAGAATACACAGGAAGTGAACTCAAGAAGTTGAGAATTTAGTGTCATTTTCAAGTCCATTCTACCATAGGTCCAGCTTTGCAGAGAATCGTGTGTAAAGCAAGACACTGGTTGTATATTTGCTCTCCCTCTCCTAGGGCACCCTGTATCATCACCCCAACATTCTCACCCCAGAGAAGAGGGGGAGAAAAGTAAGAAAACCCTCTTTAAACAAAATCAACGTGACAATAAATTCTCCTTCTACTGATTGTATCTCTTAACTTGTCCTATTTTCTTTAGCTCTGAGTAGGATGCTGGAATTTCTTTCCCTAAGTACTAAAAGAAATGTCTTTTAGAATATAGTGACCTGGAATTAATAGCAATGGGTGACAAAAGCCATATGGACATAAGTGTTTCCTCTGAATGGACCTCCTTGTGTAAGAGCTTATGTAACACCCAGTTCCTCCCCTCTCCTCAATTAGTCACAGCCCCTTCCCCTGGTCACTGGGTCATGTGGTTACCACCACAGGACTTCAGCTCTTAGGCAACTCCTCTGTAGTTTCAAGGGAACCACTGTTCATCCCTGTGCTTTCTTGGACCACAGCTCTGAGCTAGAAAAGAGTGGCATTTGGTTTTCTATTGAACATTGCACATTCCAGGCCTCTCAAATCATGTCACGAGACAAGTCCTGAGTTCAGCGGCTTTGCAGGCAAACACAGCAACCGTTCTGCTTGACAACAGATTGACATGCAGCCACTTTAATCAAGAGGAAAAATGTGTTCCAGGCTGGTTCCTGAGCCTTTTTTCCTATTATAGGGTGAGCCACTCATCTTGGCTTGCTGGGGACTATCCAGATTTTAGCATTAAAAATCTTGTATCCCAGGAAACCCCTCTGCTCTGAGCAAAGCAGGGAGATTGGTTACCTCATCACTGTTAACAAGTCAGGCAATTCCCAGAGCCTGAAAAACCACCACACAAGCCTGGTACTGAGAGACGGAACCCTAGGGCCTGTGCTTCAAAATACACAGCAATTAGGGTGTATGAGCTGGTCAAGGACAGATTAATTGATTGGATCCTGATTCTGTATATCTGTATATTTTAAGGATTTCCATTAATTGCCTGTTCCATCAAAATTGGTTCAATTAAATCCATACAACCCAGTATAGTAAGCATACTCCATTGGCCTTTACTTCTCTTCCAATCCTGGCAAGGACAGCAAAGTGGTAGTAATTGTACAATTAAATTTTCCACTGTTTTTTCCAACTACTCTCTACCCCTGCCTGACCCTCATTTGCCAGATGCATCTTTTTTTCTCCCCATCTTTCCTTCTTTGATTACATAAGATTAGTCCAGCCCAGACTCTAAGTGTTACTGCATTTAAACTAAAACTGTACATTTACTTTTATGTCTATGCATTCAAATACATTATAGTCTTGTTTTGGTTGCAGGTTGCAAAGAAATTGTCCTTGAAAATGAATGAGGTCGATTTCTATGAGCCATTTATGGATGAACCCATTTCCATTCCCAATAAACCTCACACAGAAGAGGAGCTTGTGGAGTTTGTGAAGGAACACCAAAGGTATCCAGGATGACATGGGGGAACTGGGGAGCTGGGAAGTGGGAAGAGTCTCTCAGTGCTGATAATTCAGACCACCAAGCCACCAAGGGAAGCAACTTAGAGTAAGGACCCCAGCAGAATAGAACTTGGTAATATGGCTTTGTTAGTCATTGATAAATGACCGGGATGTTACTACTTCCAAATATGGGACTGCACTTGTAAATAGGGTTAGACCACCTCCTCCTAGTCAGCAAATCTTCTCAAAGCCAGAATAAGATATAAGTAAAATTCTGCACTAATAATGATATAAATTTAATGAAGGCTTCCTATACGTTAAACATTGTGGTGAGTGCTTTACAGGAACTACTTTATCCCATCTCCAAACCTATGGAGCGATTATTAGTATCTCAATTTTACAGACCAAGGAATTATACTCATAGTCATTAAATAACCCAGTCAAGGATGAATATTCTATGAATTCAACTCCAGTGAGAGGAATAGATGTGATTCCACTCAGAGTGGCTCTAGCAGCAGTCAGAAAACTCTTTTCTCTGAAGGACCAAGTAGCAAGCAAATATTTCAGGCTCTGTGGGCCAGATGGCCTCTGTTGCAAATGCTCAAAGCTGCCCTTGTAGCATGAAAGCTTCCACAGACCATGTGTAAACAAATGGGTGTGGCTGTGTCCCAATCAAAATACATTTACAAAAACAAGAGATACCCGCTGGATTTGGCCAGGCAGCTGTAGTTTGCTGACTCTGCTTTTGAGGAAGGAACAATACTGGAACACGGACCTTGTTAGTGAGCTCACTGCCTCATATGCACAAGTGTGTTCCTTGAGCCTGGAGAACCATGATCCGGGCACCCAGGCAGCCCCAGTCTCCATAGGAAAGCAGCACTTGGAGGAACAAATATCACTATATCTAGCAGTATTTGCCAATATTCAGAAAGAAATTAAACTGTGAGCAGCATATAGATCCTACCTGGCTCCTCAAAGATTCCAAAGGAGCTTTAAATAGATGACAGTGGCAGCTCTGGGCTGAGACAACCAAGGCTTCCTGTCTTCTCACCCCAGTTTCCTCATTCCAGGCCTGCTCTGGGCTCTCAGGGGTGCTACTGTCTGTTAGGAGGGAAAGGCTTCTTGCCCTGGGAATGAGCAGACCCTGTAGCCTCTGACTCGCTGTTTGCAATAGGCTTTACTTGCCTTCAGTCCAGTGGGCTATGAAAAGGTTGCCTGGTTTGGGCCCAGCTCTCAGCCCTATACTACAGGGTAGAGCAAGTCTGCTTTCTTAGGGCAGAAGTGGGTTTGGGGGCTCTTCCCCGCTCTTGCAAATGAACAGACATTGCATTTACATCTCCCTGGCTGAGGCTCCCTCTCTGCCTTGTGATCTGAACTCAAGAAAGCTCCCCATCCCCCCCTTTTTTTTTCAGACCCACTCTACGTCGCCTGCGCCCAGAAGATATGTTTGAAACATGGGTAAGAAATTAGTTAACCCTTTTCTGCCTTAGGGAGAGGACTATATTCCCCCACGAGGTACCCTTTTGATGAAGGCCCAGGATTCAAACTTAGTCTTGTCAGGATGGGGAGGATTTATGAACGGGGGAGTATTTAAAACATAGACAGCGTCAAGCTCAATTAAAACCCAGTTCTCCACGGATCCAATTTAAGCCTTTTTGGTACAACTCACTAGGAAAAAATACTCTGTCTGGTTCACTTCTCACAGTGACTGCTGGCTTTCATTCACGGGCCACCAGACACCCAAGGTTCTTACTCTATTGGAAGGAACTCCGGCTTCTGAGTCACAGAGACTTGGGTTCAAGTCCTGAATCTGCCACCTCGTAGTTTTGTGTCCTACATGAAGTCACATGGTGTGTCTGAGCTTTAGCTCCCCATCTCAGATCAGGACTTTGTGTAAGGATTAATGAGACAGAGTTCAGAGCATGGAGGGTGCTCCCCTAAGGAATGGTAGGTTTCAAAAGTCACCGAGTCAGCTTGTCCCCTGGCTATCATCACAGGTGATGTGTCAGGTGGTTCAGATGGCTTTAGAAAGAGGCCCTTGGAGATACACACATCGATCTCATCTCAGCTTTATACTAAATCCCACAAACAATAAGCCACCAAAGTCTGTAGAGCATTCCCCAAGGCATTTCTTGTATCCTTCAGTTTGGACCAGCCAGTAGCACTAAAAGGTATGGTAGAACAGGTATCATTTTAATCCATTTTACATGTAGAGAAACTGAGGGTCATGAAGATTAGGTTAATTGCTCAAGGACACATAATTAGTAAATGTTAGTTCTTGGGGCTTAAATCAAGGCTGCCTGGAGCCAAATCTCATGGTCTCTTCAGTATACTCCCTAGAGTAGCCATGTCCCCACAGGGTGCCATTTGGGGTGGAGTTAGGGGAGAAAAGGATTAACAGGGAAGCATTAAAAAAATTTTTTTTAATTCATTCTCTGAAATGATGGATGAACAGAACCAGAGAGTAACTTGACAGGAACTATTTTGCTGGCACGTAACTTATTTGGATTTCTGAAAGGAAAGCAAACATTTCACAAGACACAGAAGGGCAAATAATTGAGGCGAGAGGAGTGCATTATTTAAAAACCATCCAACACAATAGAAACCTATTTTCCTAACATGTAAGCCTTTCAGAAAATTAACCTTTAAAAGGTCTTGTTACTAAATTTAAAAACAATAACAAAAGGGCATAACAATGCTTTGAGGCAGTATTTCTTTTTAAAATTGTTTTTACTTTGTACTCTAAAGTAATTTCAGGCTTACAAAACAGTGCAGAGAATCATCACTCAGATTCCTCAAATGTTACCATTTTACCACCAGGACTTTGGCTGTCTCAAATGTATATATGTAAATGTGTGTGTGTGTACATGAATATGTATATATGTAAATGTATATATTTTTTCCTGAACTGAGAGCAAGTAGCAGACACATTGCCCTTTATAACAGTTTTATCTCCAAGCCACAGTATAATGATCACAATCAGTAAATTTGCACTGATAAAACTCCACTATCTAATCTACAGGCTTTATTCATATTGATCAGCTGTCTCACTAACATCCTTGATTGCAAGAGAAAAATGTTTTTGTTTTTTTCTGGCCCAGGATCCAATTGAGGATCTCACATTTGCATTTGGCTGTTATGATTTTGTTGGGGGAGAGGGCAGGCATTAGGGAGTGAACACAGGGCATTCCACCTTCAAGCTAGACCCTCAGTCCTATTTTATTTTTTTGTTTTGAGACAGGGTCTCACTAAGCTGCTGTGAGTCTTGCTACATTACCGAAATTGGTCTTGAACCTGTGATCTTCCTGTCTCAGCCTTTCAAGTACTGGGATTATAGTTGTGCGTCACCACACCAGGCTTGGTTGTTATGATTCTTTGATTGCCTTTAATCTGGAACAGGTTCTTGATCTTTCTTTCATGGCATAAAGTACCATTTTAAGTTGAAGGCATTTATTGCTCTTCTGTTCTACTGTGTCTTTATCTGTTGCTTCTTGTTTACTTTATCCCTAAAATCCAATTCTCAGTCATCTAGGCCCTGAGATGGGAGAGAATTCTCAATAGTAGAATGCTTCCTTCTCCCAGGACTTTCCTTACTGACACCACAGTATCACCCCCAAGACCATGACTTCCTCTGACCATAATCCACAGCGCAACAGAAACTCTCTCCTCACACGAGAGGGAGACCTTGAGAAATAAGTCTCTCTGGCTTCAGTGGAACTCCTTCTCGGATTTCTTCTCACTTAATGAAGAAGATAAGTTATAGCATTTTGCTGCAATATAAAATAATAGTGATAGCTCATGTTTTTCACATCATTACATATCATTTTGTTTTCTAATTGGAGAAAGACAATATATTACGTTTAACCAAGTAGAGAAAAGGGCAGTTGGATTGCTTTGCTCCTTCTGAACACCCTATTCTGGACCAGCCACAGGGCTTTCCCAAAAGACTTAACCAGACCCAGCCAGCCCCTCACCCAAGTCTCCAAATTGGGAGGAAGGCAGAACGGGCCCCTCTAGGGTCATATTTGTATCCTTAAAAAGAAGAAGCTAGGTGCAATGGTGCAGGCCTATAATCCCAGAACTTGGGAGGTTGAAACAGGAGGATTGCAGGCTAAAGTTCAACCTCAGCAACTTAGTAAAACCCTCAGCAACTTAGCAAGACCCTGTTTCAAAAGATAAATAAAAAGGGGGCTGGGATGTAGGTAGAATGCACATGGGTACAATTCCCAGTACAGAGAGAGAGAGATCAATTGGTCAGAATGACTTCTGAGGAATCATTCCCTATACCCCTCATCATCCACCCATGGTCACCTGGAGAGAATTGCTCCAAGGAGCAGCATCTCAGAATGCCACTTGATCACAATAATTCAAACCACAGATGCTGTGGAAAGTGATCATGAAATGAATGTAAAGATCTTCATCTTCAACATCCACTTTCGCATACATTGCAAAATACTTAAATAGACAGGAAAGTTAACCAGGCTATAGCAACTATTTACCTCCAGCTCCCAGTTGTACAGGTTTTAACAGTAGCAGACCATACAAAACATATCATATATTACCAAAGACATTGGTTCCTAGTAATATTTGCAATGTATAAATCCAAGAACATTGATTTTCTATTTATAACATTCAAAGAATGTCAAGGTGAGGCAGGGCAGTCTGGACCCAGTGCTGGCCTGTCATTCTCCTAGGAAACTCCACCCCCACCCTGGCAAGTGATCAGTCAGAGTCCTTGGCAACTGTCCCTAGGGGAAGAGAGCCTGCAGTTTCTTCTAAAAGAATCCTTCCTCTATTGCAGTAGCAAAGTACTTCCAAAATCGGGCAAAAGGCTCGTAGACAATTACAAACTCTTAGGCCATTCCATTACACCTTAGGGAGCCCATTGGTCCAAACTGTGTGTGTGTGTGTGTGTGTGTGTGTGTGTGTGTGTGTGGGTGTGTTTTCATCCAACATGAAAACTTTCAATAGAGAAAAAGGAAATAGAACAAAATATTAACACTGGTAGCATATCTGATTGCAGGTAATTTATAAAGTTAGTTTCTTCTTGGTATCTCTAATATTTTTTAATTTTCTTTAATCAGAATATAAGATTTTTATGGACCTACTCTTTTTTTTTTTTGTCAATATACATTAGCAAGAGCCTATTACCTTGTACTAAGCACAGAGTTATCAATGTGAGTGTTGCTATCCCATCCTTAGAAGCTCGGGGTTCAGCAGATAAAGCAATCTCAAAACATAATGACAGCCCAGTGTGCTCACTACCATAACAGAGGTGTGTTCAAAGTGCTAGGGAATCCAGAGAAGGGTAGTCACCAAAGTGATCCCTAAATCTCAGTCCTTTGGGGGAATCCAGTGTGTGGTCACTTTATACATAGACCCCCTTTCAGCCTCTTTCAATGTGAAAAGCCACTGATCCAAGTTTAAAACATCTCCTGCGAATCCTATAGAGGGGCAACCAATTCAAGAAGCCTGCTCTGCAGTTGGTGGTGAGAAAGAAAGAGCATGGATGCTACAGTCTATATGTTTGTAATTCCCCCAAATTCATATTTTGAAATCCCAGTGTTCAAGGTGATGGTATGAGGAGGTTGGGCCTTCGGAAGGTGACTGAGTCATGAGGGGTTAGTGCCTTTATAAAAGAAGCCCCAGATGAGGCAGGAAGACATTGAATCTGCTGATGCTGATATCTTGGGCTTCCCAGCTTGCTAGAACAGTGAGAAATAAAGCCCACTGATTTCTGTTGTTTGTAAGCTACTCAGTGTCTGATATTTTGTTATGGCAGCCATTACAGACTGAGACAGTGGGCTTTGAGGACAGACAGAAACGGCTCAAATCACACTTATGTCACTACTAGCTCTGTGACCTTAGGTAAGTCACTGATTCTTTAAGCATTAAATAGGAATAGGACTTTCATTTGAGATTTGGAGATGATGTATGTACAAAGTACTTACACAAAAAGTGATACTGTCACTATTTTAATAATCATTGCTATTTTAAAGCATAATCTCTTCTCTCATAGAGTTTACCATCTACTTGAGGGAAGATTCATGCAATTACAAAGAGATTTCCAAGGCAGCATGATGTAAAGCCAAATAGGTAGCAAAGGCTTCTGGGTTCAGAGAAAGCCCTTGGCTCGCTCATTCAGTCCTATGGTCAGCTCACTTCTTCCTCACCTGTGCACACTAGGGTCTCACCTACTAACCCCTGACTCATGGGCTTGCCCATGGAATCTTGCTCTATGAGTTGATTACTGAAAATCCCTGGCACCTAGCACGTGCCTGGTTCCTCGCAGGTGTTTGGTGCAGGATGGTGTGCTGAATCTGTGAGATACAGGCAGAGAGAGGCTGTGTCCCTCAGTTATGATTTTCCATCCGGGGAGAACCTCAGGCCTGGGGAGTGACAGGCATATTACGAGCAGCCTCTCAGAAAATGAATATGGATTCTTAATTCTAAAACCAATTTCCAAACGCGTTCTAGAAGGGCACACAGAAATGAGGGCTGCTTCACAGAGTTAACAGTGCTCATGTCCAGTTGATGGCAGGAGACAGAGACACCGCAGCCTAATGAGAACGGATCGGGATATCTGTCTGGCGATAATAGCAAATGTAAAACAGTGAAACCTCAGACTCGCCTTCTGGTTGCTGTCGGATTTGTGTAATAAACCAACGCATGCACACACACACACACATATATATATATATATATATATATATATATATATATATATATATATATATATATATCTGTAAAATTCAATTCCCCAGAGAATCTGACCAAGGCAGTGCCCACTCTCTTGTTTTTAATAATATTTTCTATTTAATCTCTCTCAGACTTTTTGGAGGTTTTGTCCATTCTAAACTCAGAGGAAAAAAATTAGCATTTAGATAGGATTGCACCAGCATTAAAATCAATTGAAATAGAAACAGAGAGCAGGGGAGGGTTGAGAAGCCCAGTGTTGCGTAGTTGTTGTTGTTTTTTTTTTCTTTCCTCCCTTTCTATAAGATGACTCTGATATGACAGGGGCCCAGTGAATACCTCTTCCACAATCAGTAGTTGCTTGGCTTTGTCCCTTTTGCCTCCATCTCACACAGATTGCTCTCCAGGTCTCCTGGGGATCACATTTCTTTTTCTTTTCCAGCCATAGTTATTGCAAAGGTGAAGCCAGGCAGAAGGTCCTTTCCATCTAGGATGTGGGAACATGGAATGCCCCTTGCTTACCTCATAATGTAAAATCCTCTCTCTAGTTTCTTTTCCTTGCCCCAGTCCACAGAGTCGCACTCAGTGTTCTCAGTTGAACACCTTTGACCTTCCATAGACCCAATTCCAGACTCTTCTTGGAACTTCCCACACTCACAAAAGTGCTTACACTAATTTGGCCAGCTTTGGGTTGAGAGCAGAAAGCGCCCCAAGGAGCACAGCTGGAGCTCACCGTGTCCCCTTAGTACCTGGCTCTGTTTCTTCAGTCGGAGGAGTTGGTGGAGTCCTGACCTGCACATAATTCTTATGTGGACAGCGACCCACATCCTAACAGACTTGGAGGATTCCTATCTGCTGCCCATTGGGGGATGGTTTGGGATTGGTCAGCAGCATTTAGAGTTTTCTATAATCTGGATTAAACCCCTGGGAATGCTTGCTGCCCTTGGAGCTCCTGAAAAGCCAAGACTCATATTCTCTCTCATTTTGCCTTTTGCTGCTGCTCTCCTGGATCAACCAGACCACAGGAGTGAGACCCATTTAGTGCTCATGCCTCATGTGTAGTTGGTGTCCTCTTGTCTTGCAAATCCATTTACGGGGCTCCCTGATCAGACTTCCATGCATGCCTGCCAGCTGCTCCTCGGCATCCCCTTCCACAACGCATGCCCGGCCCTTCTGTGCCTCTGCTTCCATTCCCCTTCACAGCTGCCCCCCCTCTTCCCGCCCCATTTCCCCTCTGGCCTCTGCTTTCCTGTCCCTGGCTCACTCCTTTGCATCTCTCCACCTGAGAAAGTAACCTGTGATTCTTTTCTCTTACAGGAGGATGATTTGAATGGAATCCACATTGTGGCCTTTGCAGAGAGAAGCGACCCAGGTAGGAAACCCCCCTCCCCTTGTCTGCTCAGCCTTTAGGGAGAGCTGACATCTCACCTTCCTTAGCCCTTACCTTCTCTTCACAGGCATCCCACCTAGGATGCAACCACAAGACATTGGGCACCCCCTGGTGGTCACCTGTTAGGTATGGGTCTGTCTTTGGTTGTGCACACAGATAAAGGGAAAAGACGGTATGAATAGAGTTTAAGCATTCTGCTTAGCTGCCCAAGCTGGGAAGGAGTGCTGGGAAGTGGAGAGGGTATTATAACATCCAAACCATGCGATATGTGTGTGTGTGTGTGTGTGTGTGTGTGTGTGTGTGTGTGTGTACTTCTGTCCACATTAAATGTTCTATTTACCAATTTCATGATCTAGCCTATATAAATCATAATCCTCTGTTAACATAATAATGTATCCTTTAACGGAACAATAACAACAAAAACGTTCCCTAAATGAGAACTAGACAAACCAAGCTGCTTATGTGAAAAAGTACAAGATGATCCTAGAAATGGATGAGTAATTTTGTTTGACTTTTGCAGCATGATAACTTTTCCATGGTTTCTCTCTTTTCAACACTGGTGGAGAGTTGAAGTACAGAAAAAAATTAATTTTGTAGGGAACAAAAATGCTGTTTCTTTTTTTATTTTTTATTTTATTTTATTTTATTTTGTGGTACTGGGGATTGAACCTAGGGCCATTCTACCTCCGAGCTATACCCCTAGTCCTATTTTTATTCTTTATTTTGAAACAGGGTCTCACTAAGTTGCAGAGGGCCTCACTAAGTAGCTGAGACTGGCAGTGATCCCGGATCCTCTTGTCTCAGCCTCCCAAGTACTGGGATTACAAGGCTGTGCCACCACGCCTGGCTAAAATGCCAGTTCTCTATGGCAATGCTCTGTGACATGCAGAGCTTCCAAAGGGAAGGTGAAAGTGGAGATTCTGAGGTGTGTTTGGGGAGACCTGGGACAACCCAGAGATGTCAAGGGGCTCTCTTTAGGATGCCTTAGTAGCCAGGCCTCGGGCTGTGAGGTGCCTGAGCAGGGGTTCCAGACCCTAACAGTGCTTAGCCTGCAAGGCAGCAAAGCCACCTCGGGCTGAGAGACAGCACCGCAGCCACGTTGTGATGTGCCAGCAGTGTCTTCAGGAAACATGAAATTGTGTGGTATTTGTTGGGACCTCAGCATCCCTAACAGGAAGAGATCTAGGGAGGACTTTCGATAAAGATAGGAAATAGAGGCTCAGAGAAGCTAAACAAGCTGCCTAAGGAAACACACTTGGGGCACACCATGGAAAAAGGACAGATACCTGCTCACAGTGCCTTGACACATGGCACGTGCCCTATAAATACTTGTGGGGCAGACGATTAATATTCAGATGACTGACCTATAGGCTTAAGTCAAGATTTTTTTCATATAACTTTTAAAATCAAAATATGATCCACATACCATAGTAGGTACCCTTTTAAAGTGTATAATCCACTGGGGTTTTGCATAGTCTCAAAGTTGGGCAAACATCAGCACAATCTAATTCTAGAACATTTTCCTCATCTCAAAAGGTGATGAAAAAAATATCCACTAGCAATCACTTTCATTGCCCCTTTCCCCTGGTAACCACTGATTTCTTACTGCCTCTGTAGATGTGTCTGTTTTGGATATTTCAAATAAGTGGAATTATGTAATTTGTGGCCTTTTGTCTCCAGCATCGTTTACTTAGCATAATGTTTTCAAGGTATATATCCATTATGCAGCACATATCACGACTTCATTCCTTTTTAGGGCCAAATAGTATTCCATGTATTAAAACCAAATTTTGGCTCCAAATTACTTGAGATCTTCCCCTGCCTTCTTTATTAATTTTTTTGAGTGTTCCCTGTTATTCCAGATTTCCCATTATAAACTTGCAGTGGGAAGATCTCTTCAAGAAGATCTAGGCCTTGTCCAAAAATAAATAAATAAATAAATAAATAAATAAATAAATAGCACTGTAGTTGTAGCTTCTTGTCACAGTTTCTGGCCATCCTCCTGTCTCTGGGGAAGAAAATACCAAAGGAAGCCAGTTGCCTAAGGTTTACAAGCTATAATCATGCAGAATTGGATCCCTGGTGTTGTGTGAACAGAGATGAAGTTGCCACTGGCAGAGGCCTGCTGGCTGGACTCCAGGGGCTT
The DNA here is from genome assembly GCA_004027655.1 of Graphiurus murinus. Classification (NCBI taxonomy): domain Eukaryota; kingdom Metazoa; phylum Chordata; class Mammalia; order Rodentia; family Gliridae; genus Graphiurus; species Graphiurus murinus. The sequence goes on along the minus strand of PVLC010013528.1, from coordinate 26,817 downwards.
CCTTCCCACCCCACTGCCCCCTTCCAGGACTGTGGAGGGGGGCTGTCTGGTTCTCTCCAACAATGGAACAAAGAGGCCTCCCTGAAGTTGCAGAAACCTGTTTGACAGAGATTGCTGCTATAATGAATCAAGCTCCTGAAACTGCTTCCACCTCCTCCCTACACAAATATCCCAGGGCCTGAAGCTCTGCCTTTCCCCAGAAGAGCCCAAGCTGGGGCTTGTTACTGGGAAGCTGAAGCAACGCACTGAACTGCAGGGAGGAGCTCTAGAAGCATGTCTTTCAGCGAAGGGAGGGCCTCGCCACTGGGGCTGGGAAAATGAAGGGCTTTTCCGTGAAAGTCCCTGACTTTGACTTTGTGGTTAGTCAGTGATTTACCTGCAGGGCACTGATGTGTAACCTGGGGCCTGGTCCTGGCTGCAGGACTAGGAATTCCATTCCTGCACAGGCGACAGTTTCTCAGATGACTTTGTTCTTGCTAACACATTGCAAATGACCTATTGCCTAACCAGACTGTTCCTTGTGTGCCAAAGGAGGAAGGTTTTACATCCAGGAGAACGACATGGCTCTCCTTCAAGAGCTAACTGCATGGAGGAACTGTGTCAACAGCTTTCTGCAGTGATCTTAGTTGGTCCTGAAGCTGCCCCAGGATCTGTACATGGTGATTACCACTATTCCAGTGTCACATGAGGGAAAGGAGTCTTAGAGGTTAAAAAACATGCCCATGTCATTCACGGCATCTAAGCTGAGACTCACACTTTAGTAGACCCTCAGCCCATAAGCGCACCATGACTATGATGCAGGAGATAATGATGATCATTTATTACATGCTTATATGACATAACAATCCCAAGAGGGAAGTTCTACTTTTATTTTCATTTTACAACTGAGGAAGCTGAGGCCAAGAGAACACACTGGGCTGCTGTAGAATGAAGCTAAGGGCTCCCTGGCTCCCCAGCCAGACTCCTAACCGGACAGACTTCCATGCCACTCTAATCGTAAGGACACCCAGGTGATCATTCAATGCAGCTTCCTCCCTCTCTGCTGTCCTCCACCACCCGCTCCGACCCCAATAAAGACAAGAAAGCAGAGAGCCAGACAAGTTCAGAAGCATGCTCACATTCACAGGGTCACAGGCAAGGTAGAAAGGTGAACTGAGATTTCCCAAGGGCTCCCTCTGGGCAGAGTCTATCTTGTCCACCACCCCTCCAACAGTGCCCTGGCCAGTTGCAGGCTCTGAGCATGTGCAGTGCTGCTGCTGTGTAAGGGGAGAGGGTTAGGACTATAAAAGCAGGAGGAGGATACCAGGAAGTGGAGAGAGAGAGTTGGAGCCACCTGGAAGCTTGAGCAATGGATTAATGGAGATAAGTCCAACTTCCTCTTACTGCTGACTGCTGTTCCCAGATTTGGAGTCTGAGATTATAAACCATCAGCAACAACACACATCTGTCTCAGCGGCCTGGGCCCTGAAGAACTCTTGCTGCAGTTATAACCTTCATAGCCAGAGCTGATGATAGAAAACTGAGGCCAGGCAGGCCTCCCTGGAGGAGGCAGTGCCTGCTCTCCTAGGCCTGGGGCATAACCTCAAATTTTCTTCTGTTGTAAGCACCCACTTCGGTGCCTGCGAGCAGGCCTGACAGGGAAGGACATTGGCAGGGCTCTCTGCTCTCGCCGGTAGCCTTCTGCAGCTCGTGTTTCTCTGACTGAGCCTTTTCCCCCACTGCTGCCTTCAGAGTGCCCGCCAGAGCTGCCTGGATGACAGGTTTGAAAATGAACGACTCTTTTCCCAGCCGACCACAGATGGGCCTGCATCAGGCTGACATCTTCTTTATAACTCTTGATGAAAGGTTTGCAAAGCAGCATTTCTACATGAGCACATACTGGATGGATATCCTCCAAGGGCACTAGGAATATTAGCTCTAACAAGCTGGAAATGCAGGGACAGGCTGCTGTCTGCGAGGAGAGGAACAGAATTCATGATGGGTCCTGGAAGGAACTCTCCAAGCCCTGTCACACCTGAGCTTCCACTGCCTCCGGTTCTTGTAAAATTGGTTCTGAAACCAATTGTTTCAAACAGGAACACAATTTAAAGGAATGAATTTAAAGTTGGTTTATCAAGTTCAATATTTGATTTTTACTAGGTGCTAACTGTTTTTCCAAACCAGACATGGGTGCATGCCTGTAATCCCACTACTTGAGAGGCTAAGACAGGAGGATCACAGGTTCAAGGCCAGCCTCAGCAACTTAGCAAGACCCTGTTTCAAAAAATAAAAAGGGATTGGGGTCTACATCCAAGGTAGAATTCCTCTGGGTTCAATCTCTAGCACCAACCCCCCTTACCGCCCCCCAAAAAAACCATGTTATACTAAATATCAATGGATTTAATCTTCACAAGAACCCTATGTGTAGGGACTGCCATGTCACCTTCCCCAGATGAGGAAGCACAAGTACCGAGAAGTTAAATAGCATCTCCAGCTCATATGGCTGGTAGAAGCTCAGGAACTGGGATTCAAGTCCAGCCATCCAGCTCCAAGCCTGGGCTCTGTAACTGTCATCTTATACTTCTCCCCATTATAAAAATGTAGCTTTTTCACCAATTCTGGATTCAAAGGAAAGCCAGGAGAAGACAGAGCAAAGCAAGAAGACTAAGTCAAAGTGTCCCAATATCTCAGGTGCCACTTCAAACCATGGGGCCTACACAATGTTCCCTGTTCTAAGGGGATGTCTTGCTCTGACGGGTGGCTTCCTGGTGACTCTGCCATGTCACGGAGAGCTCTGAGCCTCGTCTGTCCACTTGAGGCGCCCCATAGAATTCTGCTGTTGGAGACCTCCATGCTTACTGAGTGGGCTCTGGCCTGAGGACTGCCTGGGCCTTTCTGAGAGAGGACCTGAGGGCAGTCACCTGCCTTCCATACCTTTGTGTCATGGCACCTGGCCCTGGGCCTGAAACATTGTAGGGATTCAACATATACCTACCTGAGGCAAAAATGGACCCATTCCATCAATGAAGAATGGAAGTGGTGGTGGTGGTGGGGGGGCTATTTTAAATGAATGAAAGGTGCTATGGGTATGGGAGGAAAGAGAAGGCGACTCTTCTGCAGGTACCCCACTGTCTTCACTTAAGGATAACAGTATCTGATTATCAGGAGGCCTGCGGAGCACCCAGGCAGCCATGCTCTCTGTTTTCAGAGGAGGAGGTGGAGGACCTAGAGTAGTTAAAGGCCTGTGTGGAGTCTCCAAACTCCTGAGCCAGTGTCCTCTCCAGACACCACCTCCCAACTGCATGATGGACTGGCCCCAGACTGCTCATCTGTCCCCCTGCCACATGGAAGTGGTAGGATCCCTCCCTGGGAGCCCCAAGTCTAGGCCTTGCCTCCCAGAGAGTGGTGCACAACTCCCTGTGGCTTGCAGTCAGGGAGGACTCCCTTTAGAGCCCAGTGGGCCGAGCATGGCCAGTTCCCTGGGAACAGATCACCAGGACAGGGACAAGGGCAGGGCCAGCAGCACAGTGAACCTGTTCGCCCCTGGGCCACAGCTTGAACCGAGACACAGGAGCCTCTGCCCAATGGGGCCATGGCTGTCAACATGGCAGTGGCTACTGGCTTGCAGCTAGTCCCCGGGGCTCAGTGCAGACTCATTCCCACCAGACTGCAGGGAAGCAGAGAAGCGTTAATCATTGGGTTCTCTTCCCACGAAGCTGTTCTCAGAGGCCACTCGCTTGCCGTGGGAAACTTTCTGACTCAGGGTGCGTCCCTCAGCCCTGGGTCCTGGACTCCCAGGACTAAAGCCCGTGTGGCTGGGAAGTAATCTCAGTTCACACAGCTCTCTTCTTTATTTAGGTCCATTCTTGAGAATACAGTGCCACTCAAAGTGGTTACTAGGTTAGGCCACCCCCTCCTACTGCAGCTGTAGGCCAGACAGGACTCAGGAGCAGAAGTCAGGGAAAGACTCCGCTCCCACTGCTCCCAGGAATGGCAGAGGTGGCCCCAGCACTGGTACTAAGGCTGTGAGCTCCATGATCCTGCCCCCACAGGGCTTAGGATCTCAGCACAAACTCCAGGAAGGGAGTGAGGGAGGGAGTGCTGGGATTTCAGAGGGAAGAAGGATATTGGAAATAGTACTAGACTTGGGCCCCAAACGCCTGAGTTAGACTCCTGACTCTTTCTCTCCCGGTGTCTCATTATCATCCTCTGTGAAATGAAAATAATTAAATTTTCTCGTTCAGCATCTGCCTGTAATCCAAGCTACTCAGAGGCTGAGGCAAGAGGATAATGAGTTTGAGGCCAGCCTGAGTGATTTAGCAAGACCCTCTCTCAAAAATTTTAAAGGGGCTGTGGATATAGCTCAGTGGTAGAATGCCCACTGTACTGAAAAAACATTTTTTTTCCTAACCTCCATCAAGACTAGATGTGAAGACTAAGCACTAAAGTACTCAATACCCAGAAAGTGCTCAATAAACACTCTTAACTTAAAGATTGGGGCAGCATGATTACCAAGTTTCTACATATAGAGAACAATGTCCTGTGTCCATAAATGTAAAAAATTGGGAAATGAATTTCTTGTGGAAAAGGAGACTCCACAAAGAGTTAGGTGCAGAGGTGATGCTCTGGAGGGGCTTGACATTCTTGAGCACACCTATAGGCAGCAGAGGCAGTACCCTCGCCCCATCCCAGAAATGGAAGATACGGGAACTCTAAAGCATAGGCCCTGTCCAAGCTCAGGTGACTGTCATACAATCTCATTTGCAAAACAGATGTGAGCATAGGTTAAAAACCACTTAGGCCAACCTTGCTATCTCTGCAGGAATGGGCTGCAGGCCATAAAGAGCCTCTTCTCTGTTAGAGGTCACTCTGTTTTCCAGGTAATAATACCTAAGGGAGACTGGAATCCTCAATATAAGGTAGTAACATTTACAGTGGCCACACCAATTCAAAGCAGACCTACAAGGAATAGTGTGCATTTTTCCTGGAATATATTAAAGAAGAGGAAGTAATACCTTTACCAAGAGGCAGAAATAGCCAAACAAAGGTCAGTTCCTGGAGAGGGGAGGCTGATTATTATACCAAGGCCACAGAGAGGAGTGCAAGTTTTCTGGGAGCCAGGGTAAAGGAGAAAAACTTTTCAAAGAAAGAGCAGTTGCCACACTGAATTTCCAGGTAGTTGGTGAGCTGCTTGTACAGAAAGTATAAATTTCAGTACAAACTCTGCTATGCGAGAAATATCCCTTTATTGCTTAGAACTGAACCTGAATTTCTTTTTCTTTTTGCAGTACTGGGGATTGAACTCAAGGGCATTCTACCTCCAAGCTATACCCCCAGCCCTCTTTTTCATTCTTTATTTTGAAACCGAGTCTCACTAAGTTTCGGAGTGCCTCACTAGGTAGCTGAGGCTGGCTGCGAACCTGGATCCTCCGGTCTCAGCCTCCCAAATGCTGAGATTACAAGCATGCGCCACCACGCCAGGCCTGAATTTCTATTTTAAGCTGTACACCACTGAATGGCAGAAACTCACCTGACAGTTAATGGTCCCTTACCCCTACCCAGCCATCCCAAGGGGCCAGGGTCTTTCTGGTTCCCAGGCAGAGCTGGGTGGAGTCATTGTCATCTGTCCACACTGGCATCTACAGAGAAGGCTGTCATTCTCTCTGCCCTCTGGCCCTTGTTCCAAGCAGGTCACCACTGGCTTTCTCCCTCCCACCTGCATGACATCATCATCTCTGCCTCCCCTCTGACTCTCCACAACTCCCTGGAGCCTCCTGATGGACTTTTCTATCCTAGTTCTAAGGGATTTTCTAAGGGATTCCTGGGCATTTACATTTTCTGGTGTTTCATTCTGAATCAAAGCACGAGTCCTCTATATTCCAGGATTCTCTGAACTTATGGAGATTCTGTATGGATAAATATGCACACATATATATGTTCTTGCACACGTAGCACATGCATACACATGCACACACATGGTGTTTATTCTCAGGGACCTGCCAGAACCTAAGCTTTTGTCTTGCTAGCCAGGCTGGGATAGTGTGCTGAGGCCTTGGAGTATGCTATCTCTTACCGAATGTTTTTCCAAAAATTTTTCTTATGGCAAAAAATGTATGCACCCAATCCTTCCAGGTTCATGCCTTGGAAATGAAAAATATTGAGCTGAGTGTGGTGGTGCACACCTATAATCCCAGTACTTGGAAGGCTGAGACAGGAGGATTGCAGGTTTGAGGGCAGGTTCAGCAACCTAGCAAGACTCTGCTTCAAAATAAAAAATAAAAAGGACTGGGGGATATAGCTTGGAGGTAAATTGCCCCTAGACTCAATCCCCAGTACCAAAAATAATAATAAAAATAATAATTAAAAAGTTTGTTTTCTGCAGTTTAAGAGTCTAGTCTCTGCTTTTCCTATGAATCATCCCTCCCTGGGCACAGTGAATGCTTCTGACTGAATAGAGGGAGAGCAGAGTGTATACAGAACAGGTGAGGGAGGGAGGGAGGGGGAAGCCCTATTTGACTGTGAATCTGAAGTGCACTTAGTTGGAAGGTTTTAAGAATTCCAGGTTATAGAGAACCCAGGGGCCAGACTTCAATGCCCTTGGTTTATAGAGCAGATATTGTGGGGAACTCTCAGGGGTAGCATGTGCTTTAAGAGATGGTACGGGATCTTTAAGGACAGGCAGGGGTTCTCTGTGCTAATATTGACCTTTGTCATCAAGGCTAGGCAGATGAACAAATTGAATTTGGCTTTCAGTTAGAAACCGGCCAGTTGCCCATGACCTTTTAATTTCTTTATTTGAAATTTTTTATTGTTTCCTTCATATAAGCTACTTTGTGGCTGGAACTCTCATCTGACTCATTGTATAGACTAATCCTGTAATTGAGGGTGTGCATCAAATAGCCTAAGAAACCCTCATGGAAAATCATGCTCTCTGCTCTCCACGTGAGAAGCCATGTACATGCAGGGCTTATCAACCTTCTTGAATCCTACTTCAGATGGCTACGAGTTCCTAGAGATCCTGAAACAGGTTGCCCGGGACAACACCGACAACCCTGACCTGAGCATTGTGTGGATCGACCCTGATGACTTTCCTCTGGTGAGTGGCTCAGGCTGGGCTGCATCTCTAGTCCCTTCACAGATCCATGTTCTGTGCAATATGAAGCCCTCAAGCATGAAGGAGGAGGCAAAATAGGTAAAGGCACTGGAAGAAGCCTAGTGGCCACCCTGTGTGTTGTGGGAGATCCTGGCTCACAGCACAGCAGTGAACTTGGGACCTGGGGCAGTTGCTGATGTGATCACAGTTACTTTCTCCCTCCCTAGAGACCAGGAGTTGGAGACTCTTGATGGAGTCCACCCAAGTGAGCTGGATAAATTCTTTCTGCCAGCAGCCCCCTAGCTGCCCCTCATCCCACTCTGTAATTCCTTTCATTTTCTGGGTGGGGACCATCATTCTGAAGCAGCCTGAATGACTAAGTAATGCAAACCAGAGATGGACATTTTGCATAGAGTTAAGAACTTGGTGGAGACACTTCTTTGAAAGCAGAGGCCATAAGAACCTTGCAGTCCAGATTCCAGCCAGCGTCATGTTCAATGGCCAGAAAGCTGTGATTATGCTTAGCCTTAAAAAGAATGAATAGAATTTGTATAGTGCATAAACCCAGAGGTAATGACAATGAATGCAGCTAATATCCTCTGCTCCTTTGCTCCTCTGCTTTATGTCCGGAACTATCTAAGTTGTTTCCACGTGTCATCACGGCTAATCCCCTCAACAGTCCTGTGACACAGACACTATTATAATCTCCAGGAGATGAAAAGAATGATAGCTGCAGAGAATAAAGCTAGTAAGATGTAATATTCCAACCTAGATATATGATGATGCCGAGCCTTGGTTTATTGACTGCTTCTGGTAGAGCTGACTGCTGATACTCAGCACAAGTTTAGTCATTGGTTGTAAATGACAATTGTATCTTCTAGGAATTATTATTAGTTGCATAGATTATAGCTGATGATACTATGATTAAATAGAGAAAACTAAGGGGTTTCAGTGATCTCAAGGGCCCCGATACCTAATCCTACATAGAGATGTGTAAATCAAAGGCAGAAACTTTTGTTACCCTTGAAGCCAGTATCATATTTCCGAGTAATTATAAGAAAGTCGTGGCCATGTAAGACTGCATATGGTATAACTTTATTTAGCTTCTGCCTGGCTCAATCTCTAGTTTATCTATACTGTCTTGACAGGTAAGCTTACAGAGAGTCTCAATTCTCTTGGCCAGTTCTATGTGTTTGCCTTGGTTTTTGCAAAGGAATAATTTCCAGATTCCTGAATATCCCAGTCTCATCAGGTCCCATATTTGCCTGGGAGATTTCATGAGACATCTCCATTTCCTTAGCCCCATGGCCTCTTACTCTTTAGTCCCACCCCAGCCAAAGGTTTGTTCACTTGGAGTCCAAACCTTTGTGAATAAGGAAACCTTCCTCTTATTTATTCTTCATGCCAATTTTATGGCATATCATTGCTTTCTCAGTCATCTCTTCTAGCAGACTGGCACAAGATATGGGATTTTAAAAATGGGACTTTGAAAGAAAGATGGAGGGAAATGGTTCTTTCATTACCCATAAATTATAACAGAGCCACGGGTAATTTGGGAATTAACGTTGGACCATCTCTGTAATTTTCTTCCTCACAGCTGCAGAAGCTTTGATATTATATGTTTTCATAGTCCGTGCTATGACATCTTTTATTTAATGCTCATTTAAAATGCCTGAGGGCTGGGGCCAAGTCTTCAATTTTCTAAGTGCCCACAGCTGTTTTGCAGACCTCTTACCAATGGTGACCCAGTTGCTGTGGGAGGGTGGCAGGTGAGTCCAGTCACAAAAAGTGACTTTACCCAGGAATGCCCTCTGCCTGGTGTCTAATCTGAGATTTGCTTGCTGCAGCTTGTTGCCTATTGGGAGAAGACTTTCAAGATTGACCTGTTCAAGCCACAGATTGGGGTGGTGAATGTGACAGACGTGAGTATCCCCATGAAGGTGTGCTCAGGCCCCCTCGGCTGTCTGCTGCTCTACACCCAGACTGTGAGGTCATCTTAGGAGTCCAGCTCCTTCAGAGATGAGCAGAACCCTTGGCCCTGACTGAGCTTAGGAAACTTGCTGGTTTGGCTCAAGCCTGGTCTCTGAGTCAATCCCAGTCTATGGTCCTATAGCTTTCTTCCATGGTCCATTTTCTAGCTTATGGGACCAGCCTAATTTGACTCACTGTTCTAGAATATCTTACTGAAGAAAATTCTCCTGTATTCCCCTCCCGAAGCCAAGCAACAAGGCCTCTTTACATAAGGGAGCCCACACCTGGAGTCCTTATTGCACAATGGGCAATGGGCAGTAGTGGTCCAGAAGCCCACACAGGAGAGCACACTACAGTGGGAGATCAGACCCACACCAGGGAAGGGAGGAAATCATGCATGAGCCAGGAGTTGTCTACCCAGTTCAGGCACTGCTGAGATGAGGGTGGGAAGGGTCTGTGATGTGGACTGGCAGAATGTGAAGAATTTCAGACCTCAGTGAAGACATCTGATGCAATTCCACCACAACAAAACAGAAGTGGAGACAGATACAGCCAGCAGACAGTGAACAGAAGGGATGATTGCAGAGGGTCCCTGAGAGCCATAATGGAAATGGAATCTGTTGTGAGCAGGGTTTAATCAGCAATCCCTTTCACCTTGTTGGTAAGGGTTCATTTGCCAGGGGAGCTCTGTATTCATTTACTTTGTAAACTGCTTTTAAAATTAATAATAACTTAAAATTTTTAAGTACACTTGAGTTAAACATCTCTTAAAACAGAATAGTAGGATATAGGTGAAAAGGAAACAAAATACTGCACACACTGTTCTTCGACTTGGCGTTTTCATTTAACAGCATGGGTACATTCCTGGTAGGTGTCACAGACTTGGGGGCCCACGTGGCACAGCTTCTTGTTGTCCTCTGCTCTGGCTCGACCTTTGTGCTTTCACACACTGAGCCACTGTGTCCCTCCCTGCAGGCTGACAGTGTCTGGATGGACATTCCTGATGATGATGACCTGCCCACAGCCGAGGAGCTGGAAGACTGGATCGAGGATGTGCTTTCTGGAAAGATCAACACGGAAGATGATGACAACGAAGATGAAGCTGAGGACGACGACGACGACGACGACGATGACGACGACGATGATGATAATTCTGATGAAGAGGATAATGATGACAGTGACGATGACGATGATGAATAACTCCAACTCCAAGTGATTCTGAAGAAAACAAAGTCACTACCACCCCTACTGTACAGACAGCCTGAGGCAGCAGCTCCTCTCCTTCTTCCAACATCTCCTCCTGCTCCCTCTCGTCAGGAGCCAGGTGATTCAGAAAAAGCCTCCCAAATCTGGCAGTCCTTCTCAGCAGGGACAAGAGGGGAAGGATCCCCACACTGATATGTCCTGACTGTCACAGACAGTTCTTGCTCTTTCTAGACCATCAGGGTTGAGGGATCAGGGCAGTGCCGAGATCTGGCAGTCTGGGGAGAACAACCCCCTAACATCTCTACTCCAGTTTACTTTTGTCTTTGACTATGTGTGTAATAGAACTGACAGCTTGCTAATTCATGAGCATGGAGTGACCTTGTAACCAGAGCCCTGGGGTGGAATACAATTAATCAATGAGGCCCCCATAGGTAGAACATCAGTGGACTCAGATCCAAGCCTGTGCATGGTGACCAAGAAGCATGCAGGTGTCACCATCCCTTCCGGCATTTTAGGATCTTGGAATGGGAGGTTGGTTTGCTCTCTGAACTTCCCATGAAGTGACAAGTCTCATATATTCACCAGCAGCAGGGAGGAGAGGAGATACAGAAGGATAAAGATGTTTGATTTTTTTTCCCATGGGGATGGGTTCATATCTCTGAATGGGTCCTCTGGCCTGCTAACCTGAGCTGGGAACTGAATACCCCTTCTCTGAGCTGCTAGCAGCCTTCCCATTTAAAGGACGTTCTACCCACAGGTCAATTAACTCTCCATTTATCAGCACTAGCACTCCCACAGTGGAGCCCATCAACGATTGGAGTTCATGATGATGCCCTGAGGCAACAAAAGAAAACCCAAGTGCCTTCCAAAATGTCTCAAAGTTACATTGTGCTCCGTAGCATTAGTGTTAAGTGTGCGGTATAATGTTCTAACTTATTTTCTTAATCTGTTAGCACATATAAAATACTGCAAATTTTTTGAAACTAGGGCAATTCTTTTTTGGAAGAGTAGCTAACTCTGTCATTAAACTAATTTTTGGAAAAGATTGAGGCTGTCTCGAAAATCCTATCTTGGTTTTTCTGATCCCACTCACTCTCATTTGGCTCCAGTCCTACCTGTCTATGCTGTCTCTGTTTCCCAAACAAGCCCCTCTTCTTCCTGCCCTTCAAATGTTGGGGTTTTGCAGTCTCTCAAACTCTATTCACTCTTCCCAGGCAGTATCACCCAGGCTTATCAACTACCACCTGTGTTCTAATGACCACTAAGCAAGGGTCTCTAACCTTGACTTCTTGCCTTATTTCTAGACCCACTGATTAACTGCCTCTGGACATCTTGGCTTGGATGCTATGCAAGCACTTCACACTCAACACAACACAACCTGCATTTGGGTCGCATGAGTGATACTGCTGTGGACTCAGTTTTCTAAGTACCCTGCTCCCCTCTGCTTCCGTGGCATTTGATGCATACTCTGGGTCATGGTATTTATCATTTAAGCTGTAACATATATTGCCAAGCATGGTGGTACACATCTGTAATCCCAGTATTTGGGAGGCTGAGACAGGAGAATCACAGGTTTGAGACCAATCTCAGCAACTTTGAGAGACCCCATTTCAAAATAAGAAATAAAATATGGCTGGGGGTGTGGTTTGAAGGTAGAATGCTCTTGGATTCAATCCCCAGTATCCATCCCCCAACATATTTGCATGTTTGCCTTTTCACTAAATTGTAGGCTTCTTAGAAGCAAGACATAGCAAGCAATTAGTACTTTGCCCATCATAAAATAGGTACTCATTTATTGAGTTGATACATGAATACATGTTTAATCTGAATATAATTCCTCATTACTGTTAGAAAACAGAAATTATCGTGTGCATTAGTTGGCTTGGGCTGTCATAACAGAACACTACAGATTGAATGGCTTAAGCAATAGAAATTTTTCTCATAGTTCTAGAGGCTGGAAATCCCAGATGAAGTTGCCACCTGGGTTCCTGGGTTCCTGGGTTCCCGGTAAGCACTCTCTTTCTGACTTCTCACTGTGTCCTCACATGGCCTGTCCGAGAGAGAGAGAGAGAGAGAGAGAGAGAGAGAGAGAGAGAGAGAGACGGAGCATGTACTTGCAAGCTCTGGCATCTCTTCTTTTTCTTAGGAGGGCACTCTATGATTTCACTTAACTTTAGCACTTAAAGGACCCAAATAGAGTCGCATTGAGGATTAAGGCTTCCACATGAATGTGAGGGACCGCAGTCCACAACATAGGGCCTCCAGATTTATTTCTCCCCTCAGAAAGCCAAGCAGGTGCTTCTCAAACTGTGCTGTGTTGTCTAGGCCCAGTCACAACTTTCCAGAGGAGTCTCTGATGCTCATCTTTCATGTAGCCAAAGAGTGTGGTTCATCATGAAAATGGTCTATTTCCCAGCATGGGAAAATCCCCTTGTTCTCAGAGGCCTAAGAATACGCACTAAATTAAACTGTTGTTTATGGTGTCACTCTGTTAGAATCACTGGGAGCTAGGCTGGTCCTATCTAAGTTCTAGTGCTGTGTAGTTAGTAGTATGAACCTTTTAAGCTGAGATGTGTTGAACAATTGTTATGTACCTAGAGGACTATGCTAAGCACTTTACACATGTTACTGCATGCCACCCTCACAAAAGCCTAGGAGATGCATCTTGCTGCTGTCCTCATTTTACACAAGAGGAAATTGAGCGAGCCCTAAAGGGCTCCAGTAATTTCCTCAGGATCACACAAACACCTTGTAGGAGTGAAAATATAGCTCCATTTTTATACTCACAAGAATTTAAATTAATTCCTTAAATTAAGGATCAAAGGATTGCATTTTTTTTCCCCTCAGATAATGTCCAAAATTGGACTCAGGTGAATTTCCCATAATCCTCTTTATAGCTTGAGCCAAATGCCTTTTTGCCTTTCATTCTGAGGCCATAGTCATCTTCAGCAATATTGGAAATGTAAGCTAACTAGAAGTGGAAGTTCTGGTCATTTGTTGGAAAAGAATGAAAGAAAGGTAAGATGCACTGTGTTATCCAGAACACACAATCATTTTCAATGCACTTCTGTTAAAAATCATCCCAGAACTTGCAATGAACTTGTCTTTTCTGTAACAAAGTTGTGTACCATTTAAGCTCTCATTTGTATCACCCAAGAAGCCCATCTTGTTAATAATATCATCAGTCAATAGCTTTTGATCCACAGTTCCTGATAACTCAGACCCACAAGTTCCTCTTAAATGCTGGTCCTGAGGCTCTGTCTGAAAGCTCAGCACTTTCAACAGGGCTTCTCAGCCCTGCTCAGTGAGCATGTGGAGCACACTTGAGCTTACTTTAGGAAACACAGATGTCTGTCACTATCCCAGAGCTTTTGATATGCCATCTCCAGGGCTGGGGCCTGACCATGTCCAATCACTGGGGTCTGGCACAAGCTAAGGTGGGGACCACCACTATTCCCATTCCCTCTGTGGCTTTGCTACCCTCCTTCTCTCTACCCTTGCCTAAGTTCCAAGCCCCTCTGTCCACTGCCCCTGGCCAGCTCCCTCTGCGTGTCTCCTGGGCATCTTGGCTCAACAAAGCTTTGGATCTTTGATGGGATGCCCTTAAAAAGCATTTCTCTTTTCTAAGATCTGAACCAATTGAGAAATTAGGTAAAAAAAAAGTCAGCACCATCCAAAATAATATCACTATCATTATGGAAAAGCAATTCTTAGGAGACTGGACCGCAGGAAAACAGGCTTCCCATTTTCTTGCTTCCAAGTGCAGCCTGTCCGAGGGCATCCAATGGCCAAGAGGAGCCGGGCCCTTGGCTCTCAGTGGGAGGGAGAAGCAAAGGACTAGACCCCACGTATGAACTTCACCCTGAGACACATGGATGAATGGCGGCTACCTACTAGCCAGGAAACTTGATCTGTCTCAGGACAGGAATCAGGGCTGGACAAAAGCCCAGGAGTATTTTGGAAAGGTCCCTCTTTCTAGCAGAAAGGAAGTGAGAAGAGGTCGCCCTCTCTGACAGAGTGAAAGGCAGAAGCTCCAGAGCCCTTCAGTTGTCTCTTGCCTCTCCATATACCAGGAAGCAAGTCCTGCCCTCTTCTCTTCCCCACTGTTACTGGTTTGGTTTACTCTCTCCTCTCTCTCTCTCTCTTTGTATGTGGTACTGGGGACTGAACTCAGGGGCATTGTACCTCCAACCTACACCCCTAGCCTTATTTTTATTTTTTTTTAAAAACAGGGTCTCACTATGTTGCAGAGGGTCTAAATAGCTGAGGCTGACCACAATCCTGTGATCCTCCTGTCTCAGCCTCCCAGGGACTGGGGTTACAAGTGTGCGACACCATACCAGACACTTGCCAATATCTCATCTGGACCACTGCAAGGTTCAGAGGTCTCTCAACTCCAATCTAGCCTGCAAACTACAATCAAATGATCTTTCCAAAATGGAAAACTGATCTTGTTACACACATGCTTAAAATTCTTCAATAGCTCTTTGTTACTGATAGATTTTTTAAAAATACACTAAAAAGCCAAAGAGTGAACTATGAATGGACAATTTTTTTTTCTCCTGGAGATTAAACCCAGGGGATTCCACCTCCAAGTTACATCCCCACACCCCTAACCTCTCCTTTCTTATTTTGAAACAACAAAGTCTCCCTAAGTTTCTGAGTCTGGCCTCAAACCTGTGATCCTTCTGTCCAGTCTCTCAAGTACTTGGACACCTTTTGGGTTGCCAAATGTAATCTAGACTAAGAGGTATGAGGTTAGGGAGGAGAAATAGGTATGTCTTATAAAACCAAAAGTGCTCTGATTGTCTCTTCCATATGAGGAAAGCAAAGTCTGGGTATGACTGGCCCTGGCCATCTGTGGGCTCATGGCTTAGATTAGCACTGTACTATCCTGGGTGATTTCTACTGTGTAGATGGAGAGTCCATTTCAGGATTAGGACATCTGAATGCCTCATTGGGGATGATGGCACCCAGTTTTTATTTTAGCAGAAGTTGAGTTAGCACCACTGGTATGGAGTCAGGTCTAGCTTTGTCATGAGCAGAAGTCAATTTCCTTTGCAGGACACTCAAGGTTAATGTGAGCTGCCTCTTGTCTACCTTACCAGCCTCATATCTTATGGCATCTTCCATCTGCCTGGTACTTTATCTTAGACCTGAATTTTGGTGAAAGCTGTCTGGTTGCTTAGTGCCCCCAAGTCTTGGTCCATGCCGTTCTGTCTACTGGAATGCCTGTCTTTCTCCAGCAAACTCCCAACTATCTTACCATATTACCCATTCCATGACTGTTCACTAGTTATGCCCTGGCAAATTGGCCACTTTCTCCACTGAGAGCTCCCTGCAGCCTGTGCGACTTCTCTTCTGGAAACTACAACTTATTGTACTTTCACGTGTATGTGTTTCTCACCTATTAGTCTGAAAGTTGTCTTTGGGAAAAAGACTGGCTGATCTGGCCCCATCTTCAGTGCCTAGGTTCTGATAGGCACTAAATAAATTTTGTTTGACTAAAGATCCTTTAATCATGATGCAAAATAAATTCAATAGTGATTGTATTTATTAAGAATGCCATAAAAAGAACAAAAGTATGTCATCTGCAGGTGAATGGATGGAACTGGAGAATATTATGCTAAGTGAAATCAGTCTCAGAAAGTCAAGAGTTGTATGTTTTCTCTCATATGTGGAAACTAGAGAGAAAACAGGAAACATAAAGGACTTTTTAATAATGTGAAGACAGACCTGTAGAGTAGCAGAAGGGTATTAGGGACAGGAGTTACAGAAGGGAAGAGGGAGGATTTGAAGAAGAAAACAGTTCAAACAACACAATGGCAATATGTGTATTATAAAGGTATTACTACAAATTTCACTAAAATGTGTGGGGAGGGAAAAGGGGGGAGCAGGGTGGGTAAATACACCAAGAGCTGTGTGCACTTATGTTTTTATCACATTGAACTTCACTATGATGTATAACTGCAATGCACTAATAAAATAATGAGACCTCAAAACAAATCAACAAAAAAAAAGCAAAAACCAGAATGTGCAAAAATAAATCTAGTAATTACTGAAGATGAATCTTATCAAAAAGTTGTTGGCATCATCAGTTCAGACTTGCTTAGGCTAGCCAACTGCTGAAGAAATAGGAACAGAGAATCCCCTTGGCTTAATGAGAAAGTTTCCAGTGCAGGATATTCTACTTCTGAAGTGAGCAAAGTCCTCAGAAACATAGCCACTGCCAGGGGAAACAAAGTAACCCAGGCATACTAGCAGAAGTGTTAAGTCCCCATCTCTGGGAATGGGATGCCCACAGCCACCTGATGTCAAGTTACCTACTACATGCATTCACAGTCCCAAATGTTCACAAGGTGAATTAACAACCTCTTTCAGAATTAATGTGATGTCTTAACAACCTGAATCATTAGAGCAATGATGACTAGAATTCTTAATGAATACCCTGGGGTCTTCAAAAATCCTAACAAATCCCCTAAAATAATCATATATAATTAGATTGTAGGCAGTAGTCTTACAATTGTGTGTACTATCATGTTCTCATTCATTTGCTCACTCAAAAATTCAACCAGCAGACCCTTAAAGCTTACCATGTGTGGATCACAGAAGGCAAAACCCAGCCGGCAAATGGAAGATCTGAGCAGAGAGCTAGGAAAGGAAACATGTTTGAAGCACCTTGTGTCCGTTCTACTAATGTATCCTCATTTTGTCTGAAATATTATGAAAATTAAGATATGAACACAGAGCACACACCAAAAGCCTATTATAATTTTGGATTATACATTCCTAGTTATACATGAGCCTATATAATGAGAGAATGCTTGCATGATGCATTGAAACTCACAGGAAACCACCACATCTCTCCTACAGCAGGGATACTGCCTGTGCACACCCAACACTGGCGGACCATCTTTGGTTCTGGTTCTACCTGGTGTCAACCTGATATCCCTCACTCCACTTCCATAATCTAGTAGCTTATCATCTGAGAGCCTCAGAACTCCTCTAGATTCTATAGTTATACCTTGGATTGTGAATGACAAAGAGAAGAGCCTTTGGTTTATGTCTTCATATGGCTTTGATCTTTTCTCCAGCAGGGTTTTTGTATGCAGTGGTAAATTGTGCACATCTTGGCTGATGGTGCAAAGAAACAATTTACCAATAATCTATACAATGAGTATCTTCAAGTTGGTTGCCTTCTCTGCTCTTGTCCATGAAACTGGTAGGAATTTGATTGTGTGCTATCAGCCTTCCATAAAGGCAAAAGATAGCTGAGTTTAGCAGAAGGCAAGAGTCAACATTACTTTGTCAAAGGATCGAGTTCCTTTTAAATAGGCCTATCTAAAATTAGCCCATACTTTAAATTGAATTGCCAAACAAGCCATTCTTCAAAAACAATCCAATACTCACCCCTTATTCCAATCCAGGGTCTGACACTTTTTTCTTTCTTTACTTGATTTACTCGAAAAGTCTGTTTCCAAGTTTTAGGGCCTAAGGATTTCATCTTTAGTTATCTATTCATTTAAAATATTTTCATCACCATAAAATTATTAGGGACCTACAGTTTTTGTTATGATGCTAATTTTATTTTTCCAATCTATTATAATTGCCTTGATTTTCATAGAAACATGACAGGTTGTCTTTAATGAATCAAAATTCTGTAAGAGTAAAAATGCTCCCTAAAACCCCCCAACTATCTAGGTTGAAATAAT
Source organism: Graphiurus murinus (assembly GCA_004027655.1). Lineage (NCBI taxonomy): Eukaryota > Metazoa > Chordata > Mammalia > Rodentia > Gliridae > Graphiurus > Graphiurus murinus. The sequence goes on along the minus strand of PVLC010013528.1, from coordinate 8,856 downwards.
CACACAAAGAAAAGAAACAATAAACAATTTGGGATTTTATTTTCCATGTTTACAGTATAAAAAAATGTAGTGTGTAAAATGTTTTCTGGCTAGTTGGGATGAGGGAGGGATATAACTGGAGAACCCAAAAGGGAACAAAATAACTTGATACCAGGTACACTGTGACTAGGTTGGATGCAAACACTGCTTAATGAGAAGTTTTCATAGGCCGGGTGTGGTGGCGCACACTTGTAATCCCAGCATTCCGGAGGCTGAGACCGGAAGATCTGGGTTCGAGGCCAGCCTCAGCTACCTAGTGAGGCACTCCGCAACTCAGTGAGACCCGGTTTCAAAATAAAGAATGAAAAAATAGGGCTGGGGGTATAGCTCGGAGGTAGAATGCCCCTGAGTTCAATTCCCAGTATCACAAAAAAAAAAAAAAAAAAAAAAGAAGTTTTCATAGCTAAACCTTCCCAAAGTAAACAGATGTATGCAGATGGTTGCTGGTTGTGTAATTCATTCATTTACATATTTCCACATGTCTCATTAGGCCCACCACCCAGTTACTGCTGCAACTTATTTAGGCTTTGTCATACACAGATAGTGACTAGTGACCTCGAGTAGAGGCTAGTTAGCAAAACTGCCCCTCCTGGTTACAAAATGCACTACTAAACTAATCCAAAAGAACACAAAGGTCCCTGACAGTTTTTGTACAGTTGTGTCCATCAGATAGAGACAAATGGTTTCATCACTGAACTTTCTGGATAAAAGTCCTGCTAATGAAAGCAATTGTCAAGAGAATTTCTCCAATAAGACCTGGCCTAGGCTTCTCTGATCCTCCTTCTAGCACCTTTGTTGGGGATGCGGACACCCACAAGTGAGTTAAGTTCACTACCTAGCAAGCCAGTATCTGTCCCCACCCCATCTTAGCTGGTGTCCTACCCTCTATAAAATAGTTGCGCTCATAAATGACTGCTTAGAAACTAAGTTTGGTTAAGCATTTATGGGTCTCGGGGTAGTCTGTCATCTATTTAAAGCCTAGAATAAAATCCATCATAAAAATAAGGAATTATCATTAAAGTTTAGATTTTCTTATGTTCCCTTTTGTTTTTTAAGGAATGATGATCCAATACTAAGCAACTATGTCATTATTCCTGTAACAGAGGGGCACTGGCACATCAAAGCGACAGCTATATCTTTCTTCCTGGCTCCTAGAATGGCCATCATATGCATCTGGGGACATTCCCTACATGTGTTGAACTAATCGTGTCACCTGCATATCAAATGCCTGAGTCCCACAACTGATTCCCTGAGCAAGTTTCTTGTGCTCTCAGATGAAGCTTTCCTAGCTGAGGGCTTCTTAGGGTTTAAGAACTCCTAAATGATGAGCAACCTCACAATGATGCGAAGTTCCTGCCCACAAGTGAAAGCTCTGTTAAATAAAAATACATACAAGGCTAGATGACTGTACAACCAAATCCTGTCATTCAAATATTATTTTAGTGCCCAAAGAAGTACCTAACACACTCTTATGATAAAAGCCCCGGGGGGGGGGGTCAGCCCTTAAGATAAAAATGTCTTTATTCCACTAAGACAAGGACAAAACACTGATGTTTCTGAGAGAGACATAAACTGTAGACTCTTAATGCCATTGTGAAAGCAACCTTCACTGTGCCACCTTGGGCTTCAGGAATCTTGGTTGTGTTGGGGAGACTCTAAAATGACCTATTAAAGGTGTTTTGTTCACAGGTGAAACAAACCAGGTTGCCGAAGTCAAGACAGGGCAGGACCTGATCAAAGGGACTCACAGTCCTAAAATCTAATTTTAAGCTCATCTTAATTCCTAACGAGAAGCAATGCTAAGGGATGTGCACCTCAGCTTCCTTCTCTGGCTTCCATTAAAACAGGGCAGGAAAAAATGGTTTATGCACAACTGACTCAAAACTTGCAGACAGTGGAAGAGACTCCCACCTCCCCTTTTTATTTTCCAGAGTGCTATTTTATGTCTGTCCTGAAGGCAAGTGTGGGGAAAGAGAGAGGCAAATCCTTTGCTGAGAACACCCATGTCAATGAGCCCGGCTGAACCCCCGCTCCAGACCTCCCGGCTGTCCTGCACACAACCCCTCTCCTATCACAGTGGCCAGACACTGCCCTCGCAGCAGGAAGAGGCCAGGTCAGGCCCAGCACCCCTCTGGGGCCCAGGGCCCAAGGCATACATCCTGCCTAAGCCAGCAGGGAGGGGACTGGGTGGGAGGAAAAAGCATAGGTGGGTGCTGGAACAGCACCTTTGTGTCCACCCCCTCCCTGCCTCCCAAGGACCACCCACCTGGGTCCAATTCATGGTTGTGTTTCTAGGTCCTTTTATATTTAGAAATGCTGAACCACTTAAGCTCATACTTCAGGGTACTGACATCCAACCTCTTTGAAATCCCACTAACTGCCACGGGTCCCTGGGCAAGTCCTTCTTTCTGATCTTCCTTTTTTTCACCTGTAAAGCTGAAATAATCCCTACCTTAAGAATGTGAGATTACAAGACTATGCAGAGCACTGTCTGATATTTAATACCTGACAAATGTGTTAGTACCCTTCTTCCTTCTGCAACCAGATAAAATGTTTTGTCAAAATGGGATCCAAAACCTAAGCATCCATCTGAGGAAAGCTCAATACAATGGTTCCGACGGAGGGACTAGCCCATCTCAACTCATGACCCTGCTAAAGACCATTCAGGAGCTGCACTATGGGCTTAGGAACAAGCTGCATTTTATTTATAATGGAATAATGACAAAGTTACATAGTAAATTCACAGTAGTGATTCATTTTCTGAGTGTAACAAGATCCATGAAGCACAAATATTACCTGGAAATACTTACACTCCACTTGCAGGGTCTCTGCTGCAGGATTCCTTAAATAAATATGATAACATTTTTGTGCTTAGTAACCAATCATTGTTTTTCTTTCTCTTTCTTTTGTAGGTTGTATTATGAAATATATAGTAAGGCTTCCAGGGCAGTGAAGTTGGAGCAGATTCTCATAGAGCTTGACCTTTGTCTGTCTCTCACTGTCGTAAGGTCATAGGGTCCTAAAGCAAGGAAGAATCTAATGGACACGCCTGCAGGAGAGCTGGCTCTCTATTAGACACCTTTCTGCAGAAGCCAGAGTGACTAAGGGGAAGGAATAAAGCAGGGGAGAAGGAACTGGCTGCTGAGTAACCTTCCCAAAGTCAGGAGCTACTAAGAAAGCTCTCTAACACAAGACATATGTAGAAACAAACTCAGCCATAAGCACATTCACAAGTATCTGCTGAGATCTTGTGCCACAGGTAACACGGATGTTAAGGTGGCTAACATCCCAGTGAGCCATCTCTCTGGAAATACACAGAGAAATGCTCACAGATATGAAAACAAACACCCACACATAGATATGCACCTTGCGTAGGAGACCTTATAGAGTAGGGCCCAGGTTGAAGATGGTAAACCAAGACTGGGTCTTTGCTGGTTTCAGTGGGTGGTTGGGACACTCACTCTGTAGAGATTGGTGGTGAGGAGGGACAGGTAGTCAGCTTCTGTCAGTCCAAGGTGCTGGTGGCATCCCATAGAACTACAGCCCTTACATAAATACATTCACTCCAGAAGATGAGATGCAAAGCAAGTGAACTGATTACCAGTACCTACTGATTGGAGAGGGACAGGGTGAGCAGCTCAACCCTCTCCAGCACACACCAGTGAAGCCAGGCTTCCCATTAAAAATGGGTCACAAGCTCCCAGCAACATTTGGCAAGGGGACAAGGGGACACACAGGGCTACCTACCTCTCACCCTCTGCTGTAAAAAATCTGTCCTTTAAAGAATCTGTCCTCTTTGTAAATTTCAAGAGAGAGGAAAAAGGGGAGATAATTGTTATGCCCCCTCTCCCCCAAAAAATGGTGGTCAAGCGATTTCTCTAGGGCTTTATGAACTTTAGCAAAAAAGCTTATGCATTTTGACTTAATGGATAATGTAAAGGATGAATGAACTACATAACCTTAAAATGTCTTCCAATGCAGGCTTTAAAAATTTTTAACATTCAGTTCATGGACTATTAAACGTCATATTTTTTAAAGCACACGCTTATGAACAAAAGTTACCTATTGGTTAAACCACCACCAGGGAAGACAGCAATCTCAGACCTATACTCCTCATTAAGTTCTTCTTTCACATTTAACGTTAGAACTTTAATAACTTAGGTTGAAAGTTATAGGAAATCTATAAACATTTAAGGTAAATGAAATTCTGTCTCCTCTAATAGGAACATATATTCTACTAGCCTTAGGGCAGAGTTTACCCCCTTTAAAAAGAATAACCTACTGGTTCGAAGAACTGAAATAAAAATGTATTGTGTCCAATTGTGTGAGGCAGCTTTCTGCAACCTTACATTTTTCTTTTAATGCCATCTACATGGCTCCCACTGCACCAGTAACTCAAGCTATTAAGAGGCTGAAAGTGCAAAGGGTTTACAAGGATCCTGCATTTGATTTGGCTATTCTTTCAAAAAGGACTCAATACAAAGTTAGTATAAGAAAATCGATATTCAATTTAAAACAGAAACAATAATTTCAGGAAATCTGACATTCTCCTATGCAGAGTAGGAAGGGGTGAAAGAAAATAAATTCCTTAATTTAAACCTTTCTTCACCCTGCTGGGAATGTGCATTCCAAAGCCAAATGAATCCAACTGAACTCCTTCCCGACTGGTCATTTCAAGATACGGTTGGAAGCACAGTACTTGAAAATGCTGACAAACAGTATCATTACTAACTCTACGTATATACATGTATGGCACTCCCAACTGCACCAGATTCACAGTGCAGAAGCTAGTCTGGGACATAATCTTCTTTACACATATTCGCCATCCCTTACCCTACCTAATATTTCCTGAGAAAGACGTCATAAGGAACTTCCAGTTTGAAGGGACCTAAAGGCAAAACCTATGAACAAAAGCACCATGGTTACACAGGTATGTGTTTGTCACAAACAGAACCATGTTGTTAAAGGGCACATCTTGGCTCCACGCCACACCCACGGGTTTCCCCTTCTGCTCCAACATATCTTTTTTGAGCTGCAGGCTGTTCAATTGGGAACAATGTTTACTTTTTCAGGTACAGGTGTATTACAATTATCCAAAGCCAAATTTGATTTTAAAAGTGATATACAAGATACTGGACCACTAGCCGAACGCATTTGACAGTGAGGGTTGAGGGTGCACACACACACTGCGCTTTGATGGTGCCATCCTTCACTGAAGCAAGATGACTGGTTGGTTACCCTAAATATCTGGGAAAGGGAAAAGTGAAGGCTTGCTGCACATACAGGAAGGCAAACAGACAGCCCACTGCAAGGTGTCTGGAGGTGGCTCCTTCAGGCTGCCCTGCAGCAGGGTTCTGCCAGAACAGCTCCTCTCCCCACAGGTGGGGCAAAGCCCTCTGAAACCTGCTTTTAAAAAGCAGATCACAGAAGAACCATTCTGAACCACAAGACTGGCTCTCTACTCTTCCTTCCCCGTCTCTGCAGCATGTACTTTCCCTCTGTCCACCTGACCAACTAAGAGCAATTTACACATCAGGAACCAAGCAAGCCCCTTTCCTGGTGGTAAGTGGCCGAGGTGATAAGTTGCACAGTGATAGTGGTCAGAAAACACAGGGCCTGGCCAGCAGCAGTTACCAGTGCAGGCAGCATTGTTTGGTCTCCCTGAGCAGGGCAGCTTGGTATGAATTTCATGAAAACTTATCTCCCTGGGAAATCAGATTGCTCCAAGCGGCACCTGCCAACCACCCTAGAGTCACAGTGTTAGTGTCCTCTGGTTGGTGGAAATCAGTGGGGAGGACTGGGAGGGGTGGAGCTCCTGCTGCAGCCTAAAAGGGACATTCCAGCTGCCCTGCTCTCCTGTGTTCTGCCTGGTGGGACATACCCTACTTCCCTATGAAAACGAGCTATGGGACAGGGCCAAGACTGCAGAGAGCCTGCGGGTACACATGGACAGCCAGGTCCCAGTCAGCTCTGGAAGGTCGAGCTTGCCTGGCCAGGCGAGGCTGTGGTGTGCGTGCTAGGAGAGTGGAATGGAGTGGAGGTGGGGTGGGCAATCCTAGGGCTACTGAAGAGCTATTGCTTTGGACCAGCAGAGGAGCAGACTCAGAAACAGGGCAGGCAAGTCTTCTCTTTGGGCAATAATAAAAGCAAATCACTTCATAGCTGTAACCTGATAGTGCAATTTTTTGTTCTTGTTGGGATCTTTCTCTGAGGAATCTAAGGCAACAAAGAATAAAGATGAAGGTGGGCATCCTCTGAATTGCCCGAGACTCCTGGGGGGTGAGGTGAACAATCACACGCACAAACACACAAGTGGGCGTGCAGTGTTTGTTTTCCTGAAACAGAACAAAGGTGGCTCCCCTAGAAGCTATGAGGGGGTTGACCAGAAGGGACAGGGGACACGAGGTGGGGACTAGTTGTAAGGCGAGGCCCCAAGGACGCAGCAGCTCCGCTTTGGTTTCCAGCCGTCACAGACACGGCAGGGGACGGCATTTTGACGAGTCCCGTCTACGAAAGTCAGAGGCCACCAGTCACTTTTCGTCAGGGTGGACATCCCCTGCTTCCTTTCAAATAAAGTGCAGGTGGTCAAGGGAGACTGGTCTGTCATCCGCCAGGTTCAGTCAGCAATGAAGAATAAAAAAGAAATAATAAAAAAAAGACACCCCTCTGGACATATATATCTCTCTATATATTCTTCTTTTATAAAGTCACAAATATAGAACTTTTAAACCGATGTCTCAGACTGCAGGCGAAGGACAAATTTGTGAGATTTGGGGTCTATGAACTCTTCAGAGAGTACGATGAATGGGATTTTCTTCACATTGACCACGAGGCTGAAGTCCAAGCATTTAAGGATGAAAACGATTCCATCCCGTAACCCGTTAGTCACAGCCTCGTCACTAATAAGTCTCCACTGTGTAGACAGCCAGCGATCCTTGTCGTATTGCAAGGTGGGACCTGCGCTGAGGTATCGTTCTAGAAAGGCCTGAAAGGAGAGAGAGACCATTAGGGAGGAGATGTGATCAAAGGGTAGTCCTGCCGCGGACTGTCCTCAGACATTGGTTTAATAAGCAGCGCTTTGGTCTAGAGTTTTGGTGTAGTTGGAAAACATTTTCCTAATTCCCACCAGGCCTTTGCAGCTGAGTCAATTTACTGGGGAGGGAAGACGTCCTGGACCTTCTCCTTCTCCTCTGCCAATTTCCAACCAGAAGGTGAGGTGGTGGTACCTGCAGAGGTGAGGGAACTGGGGTGGCTAGTGGGAACGGGGGTGGCTGGCGTCAATGTTTCCCCAGAAGCCATCGCTGGTGCACCACCAGCTTGAAGGGCATGGGCACCATTATACATGCTCCTCTACCTCTTCAAACTAAACTGGAGCTCCTTGGGGGCAGGGCAAATGGCAGGCAGAGCAGTGCTCTGTAAATAAGAGCTGAAAAAACAGAAAAACATACTTGCACAGACAAAAGTGTGTGCTCTATGACTTACTGGTAGCGTGGCTTTGCACCAGTTATTTACCTTCTCTGCAGGTGGAGATAGTGGTACCACCTAGCTCACAGGGCTGCCATGGGGATGTAAGGGTTCTCAGCTATGCCTGGCATGTAGTAAGAACAATCAATGTGAGCGATGGTTATTTTACGTGGGACTGAGCGCACACAAGGCCAGCGCAAGGGATGGCAGACCAACATCTTCCTCCTCTCTCGTGAGCTCTTGCCCTGGGGCACGTAGCCCCCAGGAGTTCTCTGACTGCACTACATCTTCACATGCACCATCTCTCCTGCTAAACACTGCTGTTCAGCTCATTCCTTCTTGCCCTCCAAATTCTCAAACCCTTCCCTGAACCTTTCAACTGAATCAACATGCCTACCTCAAATCTATAATCATCAGCACAATCTTGTATAACATTTACTTTCTGAACTATTATTGCTTTATTGCTGAATTGCTTGTCTCCCCCTCCCACTAGACTTCATTGTCTTGAGAGGCAGGGACTATGTTTCCTTTCTTTTCTTCTCTCTTTTTTTTTTTTGTCAACATTTGAATTTCCAATGTGCTTGGCAGAGATCAGGAGCTCAACAGCATGTGAATGAAATTAAATACACAGGTGGACTCAGCTATGAGAAAAAGAAATGAAGAATCAGCTAGAAATACAGACAGAAAAAATATTGGCATATATCAATCTAGTCCTAGACAAGAGATCAAAGACAGTTTTCAAGTGGTAAGTGGTATCCCCCTCCATACACATCTTTTTGCTATTGCCAGATATATTATTTCTGATCTGTGTGGGGGGGGCGGGTGTGGGGGGAGGTATCTTGTTCTATGGCAGAAAGTGAAGCTTTGTCTACTTTTACACTTCTTTTTTTTTTTTTTTTTGCGGTACTGGGGATTGAACTCGGGGCATTCTACCTCCGAGCTACACCCCCAGCCCTATTTTTTATTCTTTATTTTGAAACCGAGTCTCACTAAGTTGCGGAGTGCCTCACTAGGTAGCTGAGGCTGGCCGCGAACCCGGATCCTCCGGTCTCAGCCTCCCGAATGCTGGGATTACAAGCGTGCGCCACCACGCCCGGCTTACTTTTACACTTCTAATATAAAAACAACTCTTATAAATCATAAGAAAAAAGAGATCAGTAATTAGAGAAATAAAACTAATAGGATAATTTATAGAAGAATTAATATTAATGGCAAATTAATATGAAAAATCCCATCACATTGATAACTAAAGAAATATAAATTAAAATAATAAAAATGATTCCCTCCCCTCCTCTTACATGGGCAATGATTAAAAAGGATGATGTCATCCCATGCTGCCATGAGTGTGGGAAA